>CATIWO010222770.1:0-10562 GCA_949673435.1 Macaranga tanarius
AATATATATTATTTACAATGAACAATTTATTATATTTATATTATATGTAAATATTTTTATAAATATTATTTTATTAACTCTTAAAATATAAAATATATTTCATATGAATCATTATAAATAATTTATATTATTTACAATTAAAAATTTATTATATTTATATTATAAAAATTTATTATATTTATATTATAATAATTTATATATTTTTAATAAAAAATATTAAAATAAAATTAACATTTAATAAATATTTTAATCACGTGCAACGCAGTGAGAGAAAAACTAGTATATAGTATATATAAAAGGAAGCATTTTAGCTAAATGTTATGTATTTTTTGTATTTCAACTGGGCTCAAATTAATTACAGAAATTAAAGCCCAACAGAGTCCACACCATAGCAGCCTAGCTCAAATGGAGTCCATAATAACAAGAAACGGTTCAAGACCAGATATTTCACTTAAGCCCAAGAACGAGGGCAGATCCGTAAATAACATACTCACAAGCCCTACTCTATATATAAACTGAAGCCTCTGAAATTAGGGTTTTCATTTGAGCAGCTCTCTCTCTCACTTTCTCTCAATCAATTTTCTCTACTCTGCTGCTGCTGCTGCTTCATCTCATCCAACATGGGGTCAGATTCATCTCTTCACCCTCTTTTCTAATTGCATTTCTCTTTTATTTTTTTAGGGTTTTTATGAATTTAGCTGTTCAGATTTATGTTTTTTTAAATATTTGGATTAGATTGTTTATGTGATCTTATTGATTTGAAAGGCATCATATTTTTAGGCTTGAAACCATGTTCAAATGGGTCATTATAAATTTGGGTTGCAGATAAATGCTATGGCATTGTTTTTAATTGGCGTAATTATAGAAAGTAGCATAAGTAATAATTTTTGTGTTAATTATTCATAATAAGTGGATTTGTTTTGTTTAATGTTGTTTGGTGAGATTTATGTATGTGTGAATGTGTTTTTATGATATTTGAATATGATGCAGGAAGACACGTGGAATGGGAGCTGCCCGTAAGCTCAAGTCTCACCGTAGGAGACAGAGGTGGGCTGATAAGGCATACAAAAAATCCCATCTTGGAAATGAGTGGAAGAAACCTTTTGCTGGCTCATCTCATGCCAAGGGCATTGTGCTAGAGAAAATGTGAGAGTCGTTTGTTTGTTTTTTTTTTTTTTTGTTGAAAGTTGATATCTTTTGTGATGCTTACGAACATTTTCGATCGGTATTTGCAGTGGTATTGAAGCTAAGCAGCCTAACTCTGCTATCAGAAAGTGTGCTCGTGTTCAGCTTATCAAAAACGGGAAGAAGATTGCGGCTTTTGTACCTAATGATGGTTGTTTGAACTACATTGAAGAAAATGTAAGTCTTGCATGGTTGTAACTGGTTAATTTTTTACGTCAATGAAGTATAATGGATGTTCAATAAGGATGCCCTGATATTGTTTGGGAAGATAAATCCTGCATAGGTCCTTGTAATACAGTTTACTTTTAACTCTTTTTGGTATGTATATATGGATTCTGAAACTTCACTATTGGCCACCTTAAATAATTTTGAAATTAAGTGTCCTTATTAAATGGTTGTTTGGTCTATGATGCTTATGAATTTTCTTTTGCATTTATTTGGCTAAATTTTTTGCCAGCATAAAAAATTCTGGTGTAGTCTCGGTTCTAAAAACTGCTCAATTGTTGCAGGATGAAGTTTTGATCGCTGGATTTGGACGAAAGGGGCATGCCGTGGGAGATATTCCTGGAGTCAGGTTCAAGGTTGTGAAGGTGTCTGGTGTCTCCCTTCTGGCTTTGTTTAAAGAGAAGAAAGAAAAGCCAAGGTCTTAGGTTACTGGTTGTATCTTTACTTTCTTTATGTTTGCCCGTTCTCCTAGTTGATAGTGAGCATCATGTAATGCAGAATTTTGTTAAAAACTTCTTATCTCCTAAGTTAGAACTTGAACATGATTGTCAAATTTTTCTAATAGAGGTGGTGATGTTTGATTACATGTTTTTTTTTTTTTTGGGTTGTGCTGGTCTCTATTTTTGGCAGCATACTCTGGTGAGATATAGGAAAGCTTATCTTTAATATTAATTGATTTAGATATGGTAGGAATATGACTGTTTATTACATTTTGGAAGATGTTGAATCTGATTTTATGAAGAAGTCGGTGTGTGAGTAGGATTTGATGGAGAACTGAGTCTCTGATTTCATGTGACATACATCTATATCTATTTTAATTAGAAAAAAAGAGATTAAAAAGGCCTTGAAGGAGTAGCACTTTCTTAATGGTCTGTCCAATAAAGTACTGAATACCCTGAAGCTTAAAGATATATACATTTTTAAGCTTTTCCTATACGTGTTACTAGTCATAAACTATATTTATGTACATGTTTCATATCGATTGGCTTGAGCAAATCAATCCTCTCCATTCCATTATTATGTTAATTTGATTTAAATCACTCTAGAGGTCCATTGTCCTAGGTTGAGCACGGGTCAAGGGAGTCCGGATATCAAAGAAATTTATAGTACCATACCAAAATTTAGGAAATTTTTAAAATAAAATTTGCAGTATTGCATCAATTTTAAAAATATTCATACAGTACTATCTCATTCATTTTAAGGATAATTTAATACGGAAATCGGTTTGAATGGTTGGATATGGTAGTCTCAAAATGAAGATTCGAAAATTTAAGCATTTTTAACATTAAATATCTATATTTTTATATAAGTAAAACTATAATTAATTTTTACAAAATCACAATATAAAAATAATTTATGTAGAAATGTAAATAAAAATACACAATTAATTTATAACTAGTTAAAATTTTAAATTTTTGAAAAAAAATATTTCAATACACTAATTTTATATTATTTAGTAGTTATTTTAATATGTAAATCTCAATTAATTGATTACATTTAATTATATATTCAACATAATAATTATTTTATATGGTGTATTATATTTTCTTTTTTACTTTATCTACAGAAAATTCTTATTTATCATGTATTTTACACATATATATACTTTTTTTTTAATCTTATATTCAATTTTCGGTTGGGAGATTTATAAAAAGAACCATAAATCATACCAAAAAATGTTCATCTAATTTAGATTAATTCAGTCTGAGGTTAAAATTATTTAGTTCGGTATAACTTTAATACTATTAGGTTCAAAATTTTAGTACCATCAAAATTTATAATGATTTACATACGTTAGTAATATTGTGTTATCAATTTGTACTTTCTGTAACTTTAAAATGCAATAATACTAGATTATTAATGTAGTTCCGCAATAATTAGAAAGGGGTAAATTGATTTTATTGGTGCATAAAGCATTTCAATGGAGGGCAGAATATAGAATTTTTATAGTAATGCTCATACTTCAAAACGAGTTCAGTCACCAAAGATGAATATACAAGTTCAGCAAGTTAGTTTTCTTTGGACCCTTCCCTATTAACATCAATGGCTCCCAAAAGTTGACTCAGATCATCAACTTGATTTTGGAAACCAACTATATTTTCTTTGTTGCATTCACCAAGTTTGTGCACCCTGATGACACCTCTCTGCTCTTTCAATGGCTGCTTCCTCTCCATTAAGCTTGATTTACTCACAGACCCTGTTGAGGTTCCTGTCGAACGATGCTTGCCATATCTTGTTCTATTTGCAGATATGTTAGCCTTGCTAGAACCGCTTCCAATTTTGCAAGAAATGGAGTGTTCACCAGAGTGAAACTTCAGAGCTCCGTTTTGTACTAAACCAGTAGAATTTTCCTGTCAACAGAAAGTTTCCGAGTGCAATTACAGGTATTGGTTGGTATAGGAATTTGCAGTTGAATGTGAAATATGCAGTGGTTTTCACAGGTAGATATGTAACTAACCGTATCAAAATATCCCATTTTTGGTGACGGCATTCGAAGACCTGAAGGCCTCACTTTTCTTGAAACATTGGCAGGAGCAGGACTGCTAAACATGGAGATGTTATTGTTCTGTGGATTCATGAACTTGGTTTCCCAGCTTTCATGGCCTAAAGAGGATTGACCGTATTGATGCCTTTCAGAATTTGAAACTTCAGATGTATCTCTGTCAGAAATCTCTCTAAATGGAGCTGAATTATTCAATCTCTGCTTGATAGATGATGATGATGATGATGATTCTGTGGACCATCCATCAATGGAACTAGAAGGAGATTTATAAATGGTTGACTTGGGTGTGGCTAATAAGCGAATGGAGTCACTAGATTTCATGAACTCACTTTTCTTTCCAGCTGAGTACTTCAAAGGAGTTCGAGAGCGCGAACCGGAAGAGGCCAAGCTGGAATCAGCTGTTCTCCTAAGAGGGTTTGAATGAGATTTACCAATGAATTCAGCTGGAAAATGACAAAACCTCGTTAACCTCGCTGTGGCAGCAGGCAAAGACGAAGAAGTTGATTTCGCAGATGGCCTTGAACTAGAAATGATATTGCAGGATTCGCGCACACACATTTTCTTTGACATAGCCATACTTTTTCCTGTATTGATCACACACAAAGCTAAGCAACAATGAAATTAACTTTCAGTGAATGATGAATCTGAACAGTTAGGAGCTTTACCATCACCAGAGTTTATAGCTTTATTATCCATTTTAACATGACTTGCACTCATAGAAGCCCTTTTGATAGGAAGTGTTGGTGAAGGGGTAGTACGGCCAGATATCTTTGGCGGCTTACGAGATGTCAAAGGATTAGATCCTCCACTTGAAGTGACAGGCTTTATTTGGCCAGCAACGAAATTGATGTTAGTAAAAACATGCTAATAGTTTACTTCCCATTACATGCCAATCTGTTTTGATGAATACAGCAGCAGGTGCACAATTTCCTTAATTGGTTATATGAACTTAACATATAAAATTTAGCTATTGCAAATTTCAGTCAAGACTAAATGAGATGATGCAAAGGCGAGCCCATGTTATGAGACCAATTTGAGATGAACTAAAAGATATCATGTCAGAACTTACTTTCGCTTGAGATGAAGCATCCAATATTCCTGAAAATGAAAAAAAAAAAAGATGAAACAAACACATAAAACTAAGAACATATGATCATATACATATACAGCAACAGTGAAAAGATAACAGAAAAGTACAATATTTCTGTCAAGCACTATGAGTATTTACTGCCAGTTACATGGAAGAGAATGATCTCAAACAATTCAACTCAAGCCTGAACTGAGATAATATACCTAAACAGAAATGCACTCACCACTTTGGCCACTTTGCCTTCCTCTGGATCTTCTCAGTTTGTGAGTCGAATTTGAGCCATTGGATGAATCATCACGTGAATTATGAATAGATGCTCTTATATCATCGAAAAGATCCATTTCGAGGCTGGCAAGAGAGAACTCATCACTTGAATTTGTTTCAGCAGACCTCCAGATTTCCTCTTCAACACGAGGAAGCATAACCATTTCAGGCCCCTTAAATCCTCTATTTATGACAGACAACTCCTCAGCATCCAAAACTCCTAAGAATAAAAAACTTAACAATTATAATCATTACATGAAACTAAGCATGACAAAAATAATGCTTCTAGTGAATGTAAAATATACCTGCACTTGTAAAAAAGGCACCATCCCATGCTAAGCTTTTGCGCAAGCTACTGATTCCACTAGTTCTTGCCGCTTCTATGGATTCAGAGAGCAAAGGCATTCGCTCTTTGTGTCCAGTTATATCCACTCCATTATCAGATACTTGAAAATTAAGAGTCTCAAATAACTCTTCTGGATCGAGAACTCCTGAGGAGGTCAGAGAACACATTCATATAATGTTAAAACGTACAGAAAGCTTGAAGGAGAAACAGAAATTGATACATTGCACTAAGTGAGGAAGTTTCTTCATCCCAAAATCAAACCTGGACTATTGAAAAAGGCACTATCCCATGCCAAACTCTTGCGCAAATCGAAGACAGATTTAGGTTGTAAAGTGTCTTCCTCCCCATGCACAAGCACATCGGTAGTATAATCAACCTTCCTTCTATTGTCTGGAGCGTCTGCAAAATTAAGCAATATAAAATTACAACGACAAGTACAACATTCTTTAAAGGTTAAGAGCATGAAACTCAAAACTTGTGTCGCCAATTATGAACTCAAATGAAGCAAACCAAATGACACTGACATGCTCTTCAAATCAAAGAGAAATCATTTCCAAAAAGCCAGTATTGCAAATTTAAGCAAGAATCAGAAAACCATCCATATCATAGTCAATTTTACACTGCATATGTGACTACCCAGTATCTGTATCCTTCTGATTATGACATAAGCAATGTAGTATAAACACAAGACCACAAGATCATGGGCCTCTAATATTCACAAGAGCAAGAGCAAGAGCAAATTGAATCCCCTTTTTTTATAAAATAAAACTAAAAGGTATTCTAATATGTAATAAAGGAAATGATATGATCTAACAAATACCCAATTTAATATAAGCATATATCAATTCACTCTACAAATTAATAGCCTTGATCATCTTTTTCCTCAAGTTCTTGCAATGTGAACACACACACACACAAACAAAAACAACACTTTTAGCACCTTTTTTTTTTTGTCTTTTTTTTGAAGCAACATCAAGAATTTCAACAACCAAGAAAACAAGAACAATCTTCAAAATCCCAAAAACCCAATTCTTGGCTTTTAGTGACAATCAAGAACTCAATGAATCTATAGAGAAACAGAGTAAAGGCAACAAAAGAAATGGAAACATTCAAAGATCATTACTTTCTTGATCAGAGACCCAGAAAACAAGTACCTGAAAATTGAAATTCTTGAAAACCCATTTGAGAGGGCATCTTGATGATGGATTTTTTGTAAGTTTTTTTTTTTTTCAAGGTTATTGTATGTATGTAACTGGCATTGGCAATATATATATATAATATAAAGAGAGACACAGACAGAGAGAGATGCGAGGGAAAATTTAAATTTAAGAGAAAAGGATTTAAATGTGATTAAAGAAAATTAAAAACTGACTGTTTTGTACTTATTAATTATTATTATGGTAATGTGCCTTTTTTAGGAGCGGATTTTTGAACCTTCTCTTTTTATTTTTTTTCCTTTTTTAGAAAAAAATATAAAAATTTCAACTTTTTTTGAAATATAGAAATGGAGGTTTTATTGTTCTCAAAAAAAAAAAAAAAGAAATGGAGGTTTTATTTTATTTTATTTTTTTTGGCAAATGGAAGTAAAGATAGTGATATATAAAATATTAGAATGATGGATTTAGATGCATTAATTAGAAGATTTTTATTTAATTATATGATATTGTTTCGGTCAACAATCTAAAAAATTAATATAAGAGTGAGAAATGTGATGTTTTAAAAAAAAAATTATTAAATTCTGTTGTGAAATTAATTTTTTAATTTAAATCTATTTTATCTATTATAAATTATTTTTTTTATTTTGGATCTATTTTACTTCTAAAATTATTTTCCTATTATATCTCTAAATTTGTAGTTGTACCCTATTTTACAACTGCAATTGTCAAATAAGGAGTTAGATAGATTAAAAAAATAACCCTTTGTTTGGGAAGAAAAATAAGGAAGTGAAAAGTTAATTTCTCTTGTTTGGATAGGAGAGAGAAAGAAAGTGGAGAGAAATTGAGGAGTAAATTTTTGTCCTCTTCCATACTTTTTCAATCCCCTGCTTTTGGAGAGAAAGGAGAAGGAAAGTCTTGGAAAAAATTATTAGTTGACAAATTTACCCTTCTTCAATGTTTCATCTGTAGATTTTTATGCCGGTTTCAATTTTCCTATTGCCCCTTTATAATTCACATGTATTTTTTTTTGGTATTTTTAATATTATATTCTTTTTTAAAAAAAAATATTAGCAAATAAGAATGTATTTTGCTAATTTTTTATAATTAAATTTATTTGATAATATTTATATTAATTTATATTTTATGAAATTATTTTTTTTATTTTTTTAAAATAATATTTTAAAATTAATATTATAGATTATGTATGAATTTAAAATAATGAATTGCTAAATAACTTTTTTTCATATTGAAAAAAATATATATAATACAAATAATGAGGATAAAATGGTCATTTCAATAATTTTATTACTTTCCCTTCCTTATTAATATTTTATCCCAAACAACCTAGAGAAAATAACAAATTTTCTCCCTCACTTTCTCTCCTCTCACTTTATCTCCCCTAATTTTCTTCCCCCTCTTCATTTTCTTCCCAAACAAAGGGTAAAAGTAAAAAATTTATAATAGGTTAAACCAATGCTTGAAACGTGCTAATATAAAATATATTTTGTACTTAGCCATTTTTTATTTTATCTTAAAGGCTTAATTCTTAGTTCTGAATTATAAGTCAAGTTTATATGGGATAATTTGACAATGCAATTGACACTATTTTTTTTATTTTTTTATTTAAATTTTTTTTATAACTGTTTCTTTTAACTCAACTTTAAGAAAAATAATTCATCATGTTTTATTCAAACATATGTGAAAATAAAAAATAATGATAATAATAAAATAAAACAACTTAAATTTACGTTTTAAAAACTTTATTGTAGCCATAAAAAGTTTAAATAGTTAAATTTTATGCAGGTAGAGATTTTTGCATTCCGCTCATTTATTTCTACACTCCTTATTTATTTTTTTGGAATTATAAATTACATAATTATCTTTTATTTGAAATGTTTATTATTTTCACTAATTATCATTCCTAAACTATTATTTTTCTAATTTTTTTCCAAATTCACTATTTGATGTTTAATATTATAAACCTACTTGTGCTTAAACTTACATTTTCTTTTTACATTAAAAAAATTTAGCATAGTCAACTATTTTTTAAAAGGGATAATGGTCCCTTTTATCCAGAACTATAGGCCAATTTTCTTAATTATCCTATCCTTTAAAAATTATCAATTTATATAGTCAACTTTTCGATTTGTTTCCAATTTATCCTAATTTCAAATGGCCTGTGGAATTGCTGATATGGAATGATGACGTGGCTCAATTTTGCTGACTATGGTGACACATCAATACGACGCCGTATTGATGTGGAGAATGAAATGGTCCCTTTTATCCAGAACTATAAGACAATTTTCTTAATTATCCTATCCTTTAAAAATTATCAATTTAGACAGTTAACTTTTTGACTTATTTCTAATTTATCATAATTTTAAATGGCATGTGGAATTGCTGATGTGGAATGATGATATGGCTCAATGTTGCTGACTGTGGTGACACATCAATACGACGCCATTTTAATGTGGAGAATGAAGCTACTTTCTTAATCTTTAAAACTCGCATCCTCCCGCAACTCACTGAGTCATCGACCCACAAAGTAACACAAAGATGATGCACATGACCTTTTACTGGAGCAAAGAGGTAACTTTTCTTTTCGATTCATGAAAAACCAAGACATGGCTTGGCTACGCTTTAACTCTTCTTATTTGTGTAATCGCCCCCACCTTGTACCAATTACTCAAAAACTGCTGTGTGAAACTCAAGATCACTGCCGCGTCCGGCTCTTCTCCAGATAGGGTGGGAGAAGAGCCTTTGCTTCGGTCCAAGATCGTGGGAGTAAATTCAGCAATTGGATATTTGTTGATTCTGGCTGTTATGTTGTTTAATGGTGGAGTTTTTGTGGTGATTGTTGTGGGGTTGGGTATTGGTGACTCATCAATATGCCCTCTGAAATTAGGATAAATTGGAAACAAGTCGAAAAGTTGACTGTCTAAATTGATAATTTTTAAAGGATAGGATAATTAAGAAAATTGGTCTATAATTCTGGATAAAAGAGACCATTTCATTCTCCACATCAAAACGGCGTCGTATTGATATGTCCCCACAGTCAGCAAAATTGAGCCATGTCATCATTCCACATCAGCAATTTCACGTGCCATTTGAAATTAGGATAAATTGGAAACAAATCGAAAAGTTGACTATATAAATTGATAATTTTTAAAGGATGTGATAATTAAGAAAATTGACCTATAGTTCTGGATAAAAGGGACCATTATCCCTTTTTAAAAACTATTAATTTACCTTTTAACTTGTCTAAATCATTGTAAAATTTGCACCTATTACAAAAAAAGATAAAAAAAATATTTTTACTTTTTATTAAAAGTTTTTTAAATATCATATACACAATATTTTATTTTATTTTATTTTTTTATTCTTCTTATCATAATTTTTAAAAGTTAATATAAAATTAAAGTACATGATTAAAAAATCATTATAAAAATTTAACAAAAATTCATCATATAAAAACTAGGCTTATTTGTGAAAAAAATCCAAACGTTTACAGCTTTTTGCAATTTAATCCCAACCTTTTAATTTTTGTAATTATGTCTCAATTTTTAAATTTTTTTGCAATATTAACACATTAATGAAATTGGTCAAAATTATTTTAGAAAATTCTGAATGGGCAATGAAGTGTAATGCCACTAACACAAAGAGTGGACCCCAATAAGCCTTATTGCAAAACATTAATGAATTAATTTATTTGACCAAATTCATTAATGTGTTAATATTGCAAAAAAAAATTAAAAATTGGGACATAATTGCAAAAATTAAAAGGTTGGGATT
>CATIWO010222914.1:0-31192 GCA_949673435.1 Macaranga tanarius
ACATATAGTTCCATGACAAAGTATGCAATTTTCTTACTAAATTTTTATTATATTTGCTTAATATTTTTTTTAATATGAATTACAATCATATAATACTATTAAAACTACATAATTTTATTACATTTATCAACATTAAAATCAGATTAATAATCTTAAAACTAATGTACTAATATTATATAATAGTTTTTCAATTCATATTATATTTAATTAACATTAATTTAATATTATAGTTATTACATAAATTTATTATATATATATATATATATGCAATTATTCAAATAATAATAATTATATATAATTATAAAAAATATAATAATTAATCCCAAAAAATCATATAAAGAATTAAAAAGAATAAATACTAATTAAAATTTATTTAATTTAAAAATATAATTTTTTTGTTACAAAAAATATTCAATTAATACATTAATTTTTTTTTAATATATTTGTAAACAAGTTAATTCATGTTTAAATGAGTTACTAATTAATCATGTTAACTTGTTTATTAAATGTGTTGAAACGGATTAATAATTAATCATGTAATCCGTTTATTAAACGTGTTTATACGTGTTTAAATGGGTTGAACCCGTTTAACATTATAATCGTGTAACCCATTTATTAAACGTGTTTATACGTGTTTAAACGGGTTACGCGGGTTCAACCCGTTTAAACACGATTATATTCGTGTCTTAAACGGGTTGACCCGTTTACGACCCGAACCTGTTTATGCTTAACCCGAACCCGTTTAACTTCGTGTCGTGTCGTGTCGTTTAATCGGGTCGTGTCACAAATTGCCAGCCCTATCTATTGTCATACATAGGATTCATATGAAGGATGGGCATAAACCCATAGCTGAGAGACAAATGAGTCTAAATCCAAACATGAAGGAAGTAGTAAAGAAGGAGATAGTGAAGCTACTAGATGAAGTAATTATTTATCCTATTTCTGATAGTGAGTAGAGTAGCCCGGTGCAATGTGTACCAAAGAAGAGTGGAATGACAGTAGTAGAGAATGATGAGGGAGAATTAATTTCTAAGAGAGTGGTAGATGGCTGGAGAGTGTGTATCGATTATAGGAAGTTAAATAATGCCACTAGGAAGGACTATTTTTCTCTTCTTTTTATTGACCAAATGTTAAAGAGAATAGCGGGTCATGCTTATTATTATTTTCTTGATGGATACTCGGGTTATAATCAGATTTTTATCTATCCCGAGAACCAAGAGAAAACCACTTTTACATATCCTTATAGCACATTTGCATACAGGCGTATGCCTTTTGTGTTATATAATGCACCCCTACTTTTTAACATTGCATGATGGTAAAATTTTTTGACTTAATCGAGGATATTATGGAGGTTTTTATGGATATTTTTCTATTTTGGTGGTTCCATTAATTTATGTTTAGCTAATCTTGATAGGGTGTTAAAGCATTGTGAAGAGACTAACCTTGTGCTTAATTAGGAAAAATGCCATTTTATGGGAGAAGAAGGGATAGTCTTAGGACACAAAATTTCCAGCAAAGGGATCGAAGTAGATCGGGCAAAAACAGAGATCATTGAGAAGTTGTCATCACCTACATCACTCAAAGAATTTAGAGGTTTTTTAGGGCATGCCAGTTTTTACCGACCATTTATTAAGGATTTTTTTATTGCCAAACCTTTAATTAATTTATTGATTAAGGATGTGCCTTTTATCTTTGATAATGCATGTTTGAGTGCTTTTGATAGGTTAAAGAAGGCATTGGTATCAGCACCCATCATTACACCATTGGATTGGTCTCTACCATTCGAGATAATGTGTGATGCGAGTGAATATACTATTAGAGCTATATTAGGGCAAAAGAAGGACAACTACCTACATGTGATCTACTATGCCAGTCGCACATTGATAAAGATCAGCTCAACTACACCACGATAGAGAAAGAGATGTTGGCGGTGGTTTTTAGTGTAGATGAATTCTGTTCCTACCTCATTGGTTCGAAGATTATTATTTACACCAACCATTCAGCCATTCGATATCTACTTGCTAAGAAGGATGCCAAACCATGACTTATGAGATGGGTGTTATTGTTATAGGAATTTGACATTGAGATAAAGGATAAGAAAGGCTCAAAAAATTTAGTGGCTAACCATTTATCACATCTAGAAAATGAAGATGAGAGTGCACTACAGACTATTGGAGATAGTTTTCTGAATGAGTTCCTTTTGGTACTGCAGCACATAGAAACCCCTTGGTATGCTAATATTGCTAATTATTTGGTTGGAGGCATGCTACCAGAGGACTTATCACACTAATAAAGGAAGAGGTTTTTGTATGAGGTACGACACTACTTATGGGAAGAGCCTTTTCTCTATAAAACCTGTGGGATGGCATGATTAGGAGGTGCATTTTAGATTCAGAGGTCTTTGATGTCTTATCACATTGTCATTATTCGATGTATAAAGGACATTATGGAGCATCAAAATTGAGTGCTAAGGTGTTGGAGAGTGGTTTCTTTTGGCTAACACTATTTAAGGATGTTAGGGAATTTATCTTTCATTGTGATCATTGCCAACGTATTAGAAACATCTCAAAATGATAGAAATTACCTCTCACTTGAATTCTAGAGGTCGATTTTTTTAATGTATGGGGGATAGACTTTATGGGACCCTTTTCATCTTCTTATAAAAACTAATACATCCTTGTAGGAGTAGATTATATGTCTAAATGGGTGGAAGCTTTAGTAACACCCATAAATGATGTAAAGGGAGTGGTAAAGTTTCTTAAGAAGATTTTCATAAGATTTGGAGTACCACGAGCCATTATTAGTGATGGGGGTCATATTTTTGTAACCATCAGTTTGAGTCCTTGTTAAGGAAACATAGTGTGCATCATAAAATTGCAACACCTTATCATCCTCAAATAAGTGGACAAGTAGAGGTACCAAATTATGAGCTTAAAAAGATTTTAGAGAAGACAGTTGGAAGTTCGAGAAAGGATTGGGCTATGAAGTTAGATGACATATTATGGGCATATCGAACGGCATTTAAAATACCAATTGGCATGTCGCCATTTTGGTTGGTGTTTGGGAAGGCATGTAATCTACCTGTCGGGCTAGAACATCGAGCACATTAGGCTAGTAAGACACTGAATTTTGATTTGAAATATGTGAATGAGAGAAGGCTTTTGCAACTTAACGAACTCGATGAAATTCGCCTCCAAGCTTATGAGAATGCCAAACTTTTTAAGGAGAAAACAAAAAAGTTGCATGATGTATATATTATGAAGAAGGATTTTCAAATTGGTGATTTAGTGTTGTTATTTAACTCATGACTTCATTTATTTCTAGGAAAATTGAAGTCTAGATAGAGTGGACCATTCAAAGTGGTTCAAACATTCCCTCATAGTGCTCTCGAGCTCAAGAATAGGAAAGGCGAGCATTTTACGGTTAATGGGCAATGATGTAAACCTTATCATAGGGGTTTATAGGCAAGGGACAAGGAAATTATTTCCTTTGATGCCAATTCTCATCCTAATTAGCTTTGATGGTGATTAAGGTCAAGCTAAGGACCTTAAATTAGTGCTTATTGGGAGGTGACCCAATTTTATTTTAATTTTCATGCATTTTTCATTTTGTTATTTAGTTTTTATAGGTTATTTTTCTTTTATTTCGGTATTTTTACTTTTATTTTTAAGTCCACCAATGCATAGGGATTGAAAGAGTTGAGAAAATAGAGAAAAAGGCGTGAGAAGTTGATACACAGGTAATGACACGCCCGTATCCATACCTGTGTCTAGGTATGTATTTCAAATTAGTAAGGTACACGGTCACACACACACCCATGTATCTCTCTATATTTAACTATAGAATTTTGAACAGAAAGATACACGGGTAGATACACGCCCATGTCTATGGACCATGTTTGAATGTGATAATTTGGACATAAGGGTACACGGTCAGATACATGCCCGTGTCTTATGACCGTGTTTGCATATTATATTTTAGGCAGACTGGTACATAGGCAAATATATGCCCATGTCCCAAGCCGTGTGGTTCATTTCAAATCCCTAATTTCATTGATACACGCCCGTGTCTAAATTACATGCCCATGTATCAATGGGCATTTAAATAGACACTTAAGGATTTTAAACATTATTCTTCATGTCCATTCAATTTTTCTCTCTCTTCCTTCACCCATAACCTTCGAAAATCACTTCTTCACCGTAAATTCGGCCTTCCTCTATCGTTTTCTCTTGATTTTCTTCATTCTTTCACCGAATTCTCTATTCCAATGTCTTCTCCCCCTAGAAAACATGTCAAGCAAAGGGCTCAATGCAATCTCACCACTTCTTCATGCCCTCTACATGTTCCTCGAGAGGATCCACCTCCCCAAGTTGGTTCCTCTTCATCGGGTGCTTACTCTCTCCATCCTCATCTCTGATTCACTGATAAATGTATCCAGGTAAAGGTTAACACCCTTCTTTCACTTCATATAGAACCTAATAAGTTTCCTAGTCAAAGGGACTTAGAAAAATTAGGAAATTGAATAATGGAAAATGGATGGACATGATATCAATTAGGGACCCATGCTACTATAAGTTATATATTGAGTTTCTTACATCATTCTCTATAAATAAACAGGGTATTGATTATAGTAGAGAGGATGTGATTAAATTTAGGTTGGGTGGTAAGGATTTTTCCATGTCTATCTTGCAATTTGGTGTTGCCTTAGATAATTATAGTGCCACTTATGTTGAGATCATTCTTTATCATAATTTATTGGCACAGATTTTAGGTTCACATGTATGCACCTTTTGGCGTAATCATTTTAGGTAAAAGTTTCAAAATAACTATAAGCCTACTAAGTCTAAAATCACATGTTTCACTTCACCTGTATTGCGCATATTGTATAAGATTATCACTCACATGATTTATGGTCATCGTGAGAGCACGGGGGTAGTGACTATGCGAGATATTTTCTATTTATCGTGCTTGGAGACTGCGAATTTATGTAACCTAGCTTATGGTTTTGCCACTTATTTTGACTCTATGTCAAATAAATCATGTGGTTCACTATGTGGGGATAGCTACATTACTAGGTTGGCTAGGAACCTAGGCGTATTTGATAACCTTAGAGACTTGACACATAGTTTCCATATGATAGCCCTGGATATGGATGCATTTCATACAATGAGGTTGGTGGAGAAGAGGGGAGATGAGTATATGTTGATCGATGGTGCTCCACCTATTGATGAGGCCCCTAATGTGGCTAAGGGTCATAATATCCCTACACTGGAGGTTCCTCCTGTTCTTACTGATGATCTATGGGAGGAGTTTCGGAGGACCCAGCAGTACCACGAGGTTATTCTTCAGCATCTCTATTCCCATATGGATTGGGTACAGTAGGGCATTTCTACTTTGATGATGGACCGAGGATTACAGCCGCCTCCTATACCGTCTGCTCCAGAGTTCTTTTCTGCATCTTTTTCTGATCACATGGAGCCCGAGCCAGCCACTGTAGTTGAGGATGAGGAGCTTGCGGGTGATGATGGTGAGGATGACCTTGATTAGTTGTTTTTAGTTTTAGTTTTTATGTTTTGGATTTAATGTATGGATATTATTATTATTTCTTTATTTTGTGTTGTATTGTGGATATTTATGTTTATGGATTTCATATTCTATTTTCCTTTTATGTCATTTGTGTTTTTATTTTATTTTATTTCAGTTTTTGTTTTCTTTCGATTATGCATTCCTCCCATTTGCTGATTTAAATTGAAGATTAATGTTAGGGGAGTATTTGTTCTTTTTCTCCTTTGTTATTTTTTTTGCACATTGAGGACAATGTTTCGGTTAAGTGTGGTGGGTATAATTTGAAAATTTTCTTTTCATGCTTAAGTATTTAGTTGTGCTTATCACTATGATGAGTTTAATTCAATTGATTTATTTTTCTTATACAATTAGTGTATTCTCCAATTAATATTTGATTTGTAATTCTTAAACTTGAGTAATAATTTGAGGGTAAGGGATTTTGTAAATTTAATGAATTTAATGCTTCCTTTTTTCATAATTGAGACTCATAATTAATGCTTGAAATGGTATAATCTGTTGAGTTTGGTTGGATGGAAGGGCAAGATGGAGCGTTAAACGCAGTTGCCTAGTGAAGAATGGAAAACATGAAAAAGTAAAGTGAGATGGAGTATAAAATGCACTCATTAAAGAGAAAGAAAAAATAATGAAAAATGAGATGGAGCATAAAATGTACTTCTGAAAATAGTGGTGAGTAAATGAGTAAAAAGAGTGATTTGTGTTTAAAGTTTGTGAATGATAATGGGTTACAATTTTGAATGTTAATTTGTGAAAATTTAGTTATGAGTTAGGGAATGGCTTTTCACTTGGTAATAATTGATATCCTTTTGCTTTTGAGTTATTATTTTTGTTTTTGAATCATAAATTTTATATTAATTGGAGAATGTGTTAAATGTGTACGTAAAAGTGATTAATGAATTTTGTTCATTTAAGTAATAAGGAGTGGAGTGAAAGATTATGCTTGAGGACAAGCAAATGCTTAAGTGCAGGGGAATTTTATTAGTGTATATTTTGTTAAGTTTTAGTGGTTAATTTGTGTTAATTTTGAGTTTAAATGTGTCAACTTATGTTATAGATAGGTTATTTTATGTGTGTTTAACTTTTGTAGGTATTTATGACTCATTTGGAGTCATTAATCAAGGTTTAATGTCGATAAATTAAGGATTCGGAAGGTTTGAAGTTGAATTTTAAAGGAATTATCGACACAGGCAAGGATACGGCCATGTGCTTGCCCGTGTACTAATCTGGACTAAAAAAGGGCTTTGAACACGGCTTCAAACACGGTCATGTAATGGCCCGTGTAGTTTACTGGAAGAATTTGAGAGCTTGAACACATGTTGAAACGCGCCCGTGTATTAGGCCGAGTACCTCACTACCATATTTGCCTACTTTATACACGGCTCGAGACATGGCCGTGTGATAGTTCGGATGATTGAATATAGTCGAGACACGCCCGTATATCAATTGGACATGGCCGTGTATGCGTAAGAGTCAAGATAAAATCAACTTCTTTGGACACTTATCAAAGGCATATCGAAGGAAAACTATAAAAGGGTAAAGAGAATTCATATTAAAGAGGATTTTTGGGAGAGAAAAAGAATCAATTAGGGCATTATCAATGATCAAGATTTGAGATTAAAAATTAGGGGTTTCAAGAGATTGAATTTCTTTTCTTCTTCTTAATTTCTTGTAATTGGTGATGGATTCTTGTTACTTATCTTTAGAGTTTAATTTAAGTATGTTAGACTAGGTTTTTATTCATTGGAGATTAAGGATCTGAACATAAAATAGTTTAATTTTCCCTTTCTAATAAATTCTTTATTCATGCAAATTATGTTTATTGAGCTTAATACATGTTTGTGCATGATCAACATTAATATGATTGTAATTGAGATTAGGCATTGAGAGATGATAATTTTGATGGAACTATAAACATAAGTTTAAGTTGATTCAATATTAGAGATAAATTGAATTAATTAAATTCCTTAAGAGTTGAAAATAAATTTTGTTATTTTATTAATTAGGGTTTGTGATTGCAATGAGAATTGGGTTATAAGATCTTGATTGAGAGTTATAAAATTAGGTTAATTGACTTTGAGAGAAGTTAATTACGGCATAAGATGACTCAGGATTTATATGAATAATTGAATTAAAAGAAGGGAATTAAGTAATAAGTGAGAGGTGAATTAATTTCTTAATGGTTGGTAATATATTGGTTAATTAATTTTGCAATTAGGGTTTTTATTTTCATTCTAGTTTAAGTAGTCATAGTTAATAATTCAATTAATTTTATAGTCTTAAATAATTAGAGAGAAATTGGTAGGTGGATAGGTCATAATCTCTATGAGACGATATCATATTATACTACTTAAGCGCTCTGTGCACTTGCGGAGAGTATAGCAAACAAGTATATGACAAATACATTAGACTTGAAATAATAATGTCATGAGCTAAATTCAAGTCACAATTAGCAGAATGTTTGAAACAAATTATATAACTAAAATTTAAAAATGGAAAAGTATATTAGTTGAATGTATAGTTTCACCCCTCAACTTTACGTGATTAACCTTGGGTACACTTCAACTTTTAATATTTTTTATTTAACCTTTAAAATTTTATTTTGAACCTCTTTCACACTAAATTTGTATTTTTAAATTCAATTTAACTCATATAATATCAAAATAGACAAATGCTTGATTTTAAATAATTTTAAACATATAAAATATTAAAAATTAGCTACAAAATAATAAAACTAAAATTAAAAACCAATATAAAAATATAGAAAATTTTATTTTCAATTGTATTATTTCTTTTAATTATGTTTTTTTAGTCCATATAAGTTTTTTGGTGTCCATATTAATATAAAATTTATTATTGTAGGAGTTAAATATATTCAAAATAAAAGTTTAAAGGTCGTATAGAATTTTTTTAGAGATAAAGATAAACATAAATTGTTGTAACTAAATGTGGTTTATACTTCTTTATCTTAACTTATGCTATTATCTTGTTGTATACACCTTATATATATATGCACAATGTATAATTCATAACAGCATGTGATTTAACCCTTCTTTTAATATTGGTTACTACTAATTTGGTATCAGAGCACAACAACCATGTCTACCACACCTTCAAATACCTCAGATAACTCTGCTTCTTTTTCTTCAAATATAATTTTGAAAACTTCCTCCCCTATTCTCCAATTACCATAGATTATTTTAACCTCCACACCAATAAATATCCAATAGACTTTCTCTATTAAATTAAATTCCAAAAATTACATACCATGGAAACTTCAATTCCAACCACTACTGAATTTTTATAACCTTTATGGATTTCTCTATGGCATAGAACCTCCACCTCTAAAAACTATTATGGATTCTACAACACAAGCTCAAGAGTCAAATCCTGCATATCTTTCATGGTTGAACAAAAACCAGATTATTTTCTTCGTTACTTTCTTCCATCTATGAGTAGCTTTATCCTCATTTAATTAGTTTGAATATAGCTTTTGCCGTATAGCAACCACTCGAAACAATAAATGGTATAATGAATAATGCTTAAAGAACTCAGCTCTATATTAAGCTTCATAATCTTACCAAGGATGACAAAATAATTTTAGAGTATCTCTTTCAAGCCAAAAACATTATTGACATCGTGGCCTTAGCTAGGCAACTGCTTTCACTAGTTGAATTCAATGCTATTATATTTTGACATATTGGATCAAATTTTAATGGTGTCATTAGTGGTCTTCAATAACGGGCAGAACCTTAATATTTTCATGACTTACATGGTCAATTAGTCCCATATGAGCTATTATTGAAAGCTCAACAGGCCCCTTCTCCTATTACTAATGTTGTGCAACATTCAACACAATATGCTACTGCTACCTCCTCCATTACTAATTCCTTTTCTCAGCCTAATCAGTCTCGACAATAAAACATAAATAGAGGGCACAAAAATTATCAACAACAGTCATATAACTCATATATGTCATGTCAAGTATGTGGCTATAATAATTTTATTACAATTGATTGCAGGAGGCATTTCGATTCCAGCTTTTCATGCCTTAACAACTATGCTCGAAAGACTTCTTTTAAACAGTCTCGTGGTGGTTATTCTCAACATTAAGCAAATCTATCCCATTTTAATGTCTCTTCATCGTAATTGACAAATCAATATAGTAGCTCATCTTCACTTGACTGGTATTCGAATACTGGTACAAGTCACAATGTGACTCCAAACCTATCTTTATTGAGCATTGTAAAAGACTATAAAGGTACATATAACTTAGTTGTTAGTGATGGCCAAGGTCTTCCTATAGCATATGTTGGTAAAAGTATAACTTCTCATGCAAATCACTCTTTTATTTTAAATGATGTTTTACATGTTCCCTCTATTACTAAGCCTTTGTTATCTGTCAAAAAATTTTGCAAAGACAATCATTATTTCTTTGAATTTCATCCTAACAATTATTTTTTAATGACCAGGCTACCAAGAAAATCTTTCTTTAAGGAATGAGTGAATTGGGTTATACAAGTTGCAGTCTCTTTTTTCGTTCTTCTCAACTAGCTCTTATTGCTTATCTTACCACATTGGAAGAATGACATGCTCATTTGGGACATCCTAGCTTTCCAGCAGTGTGTAGCTTGTTGAACAATTTCAGTTGCCATATTCGAAAGTCGCATCTTCTTCTACTAAGTGTCATGCTTGTTGCTTAGGAAAAATGCATTATTTATCCTTGCCATCAACTAATAATGGAAGTATTGCTCCTTTAGATGTAATACATTTTGATGTATGGGGTCCAGCTCTTTTGTCTTCTTCTTTAAGAGACAAATATTTTATTCTATTTATTGATAAATATTTCTTATTCACTTGAATTTATCCGATTTAAAATAAAAGTAATGTTTCCATTATTTTCATTAGTTTCAAGCCCTTATTGAAAATCAAAATCTTTAACTCTAACTGGGGAGGTGAATTTCATTCCCTACATAGTTATTTCAAGGCTACGGGAATTTCTCATAGATTAGCATGCCCTCATACACATAAGGAAAATTGTACAGCTAAAAGAAAAATTAGACATATAGTAGATATTGGATTGACTTTACTTTGACATTCTGGTGCACCATTCGAATATTGGCATTTTACCTTTAAAACTGTCGTATTTCTTATTAATAGAATGCCTACCACATCATTATCTAATAAATTTCCATTCACTATTCTATTTTATAAAAAGCCAGATTATGCATTTCTTAGAGTTTTTGGTTGTGCAACATACCTTTTATTACATCTCTTTAACAAACATAATTTTTTCTTTCGTAGCGAACAATGTATTTTTCTTGGTTATTCTGCATCTCATCTTAGGTACAAGTGTATGGATAAAGATATAAAGAAAATATATATAGCCCAATATATAGTCTTTGATGAAAATATTTTTCCATTCTAATATGTCCCAACATTAAGTGTGTCTTCAAACTCTCATGCTATATCAATTACTACTCTTTGGCCAAAAATCTTTTATTCTTTATCCTAATTCACTGGTTCCACGGCTTATACAAGTAAGCCTTCTAACTTATCTTCACATATTCCTACTAAAATACATAATTCCCACTCTACTCCAACTTCTTCACAATCCTAATTCCTCTTAAACTTTTCTAGCCCATCAATTATTCACAAACATTATCATCAACCAGATCATTATGCTATTAATTTATTTAATTATGATGGATTGAAACTTTTTATGGATATGCCTATATCTCAACAACCGTCATAACCTTCTTATCTTTTAACCAACCAACCTACATATATACTATGCAACTAAAACCATCAACCTTAGTAAAATCCAAAAAATATACCAATATTACTACATCCTCATCAGCTTTGCACCAAAAAAACTAAACCTATATCATTTTCTAAGGTTATCCAATTACCTCAATAGAGAGAAGTAATGGCCAAAGAAATGGAAGTTTTATATGCCACTAACACGTGGGAATTAGTTCCACTTACTCTTAATATGAATGTTGTAGGAAACATATGGGTTTACAAGATCAAAAAATATGTTGATGGTACTATAGAGAGATATAAAACTCGTCTTATTACAAAAGGCTATACATAAGAATATGGCATGAATTATATAAATACCTTTAGTCTCGTTGTCTAGCCTCTTACTATTCGTATAATTATTTCCATTGCTATATCAAAGGGGCAGTCACTTTGTCAATTAGATGTTAGAAATATTTTTTTACATGGGGACTTTAATAAGACTATCTATATGATGCAACCTCAAGGATTTACTGATAAGTCTTTTTCATATTATGTTTGTCGCTTACAAAAATCTCTATATAGCTTTAAGCATGATTATCATGCATGGTTTCAAAAATTGAGTAGTTTTTAATGTTCAATTAGATTCTCTAGTTCTTATGTAAACTCATTATTATTCATTTATAACAATGGTTAAGTATGTTATTTTTTATTAGTTTACGTTGAATAAAGGAGCAATTCATCCTTTATTCAATATGTTATTGATCAACTTGTTACTCAATTTTCACTTCGTGATCATATTCTTTTGGAGTACTTTCTAGGCATTGAAGTTGTTCCTCATACTGCTAGTTTACTTCTTATATAATAGTCATACATATATGAGATATTGAAGATAATGGGAATGACATTATGCAAGCCTCTTTCAACTCCAATGGCTTTGGGTTTTGGATTAAAGAAGGGTTATGGTGATTTGTTAAATACAAATGATACAAGGTAATTTTGACAAAATTGTGAAAGTTTACAATATGTTACTATAACTCGACCTGATGTGTCATTTGTTGTCAATAAATTAACATAATTTATGCATTATCCAACAACAACACATCAACAAGCACTAAAATGTGTCTTGAGATACTTAAAATGTATACTTTCGTATGGTCTATTATTTAAGCGAGTTCTATTGCTTGAATTAATTGCTTTCATGGATGCTGATTAGGTTGGTTGTCTTGATAATAGACGATCTACTAGTGGTACACTCATCTTCTTGTGTTCTAATCTTATTGGGTGGTTATCTAAAAAGCAACATATAGTTGCTAGATCTTCAATTGAATTGGAGTTTTGATCCATTGCTAATGCTACCACTGATTTTAAATGGTTGGCTAAACTCTTAGATGAACTTGACATCAAATTACAATGTGTGCCTCACATTTAGTGTGATAATTTAGAGGCCATTTTTCTTTCTTCAAATATTGTTTTTAGTGCTCAAACCAGACATTTGAAGGTAGATTTTCATTTTGAAAAACCTTAGAGGGGGGGTGAATAAGGTTAATTAATTTTTGAGAAGATTAAGAAGAAATTAAGAAGATGGTGATATAAAAAAACAAGATAAAAAGAAATCACACCAATGCACAAGAATTTAAGGAGTTTGGATTCTTGAACAATCCTACGTCTCCACCTAACTTATCCTCAAGTTAGGATTTTTGAATCCCATACCAATCTATTAATTTAGATTGATTACAATTAAAGGAGTTTTGAGGCTCAACTCAAACCTTTACAACACTATGAGCAGGAAATATGCCGCTCATGATTGTGATTTGCCCCTCACGATCATGAGCCTTAAAATTTTAAACGTTGGTAATGAAAATTCAACCCTTGCACTCATGATTGGATCATGAGACTATCATCACAATCATTACTGCCCTCCTCACGATAATAGGGAGCAGATCGTGAGGAGCTTGGGTCGTTCTCGGCTAAAAGCTTCAATTTTTAATTTTATAGGCAGCACCCCTCACAATCGTGACCTTTGCTTCTCATGATTGTGACGGTAGTCCTTCCCTTAAAGATATATAAATTTTAACTCCAAATAATCCCTTATGAGTTGAAATCTTTTAAGGGCCAATTAGAGACTTCATTATGAATCATTTGGGAGCTTTAATTAAGCTTCAAAACACCTAGCTAATAGTCACACTTTGAACAAAGGTATTAGTGTTTTAAAATTACTTGTTAAAGTCAAAACAAAGGTGGATTGACTAATGATCATGCAAATGTTCAACAATCTCCCTCTTTTTGACTTTGACAAATAATTTTGAATGATAGATGATAAAATCTTAAGTATAAGTGTGTGTGTTGACTATAGCTTACTCCCCCTCAATCATGCATGGAGGGTTTTAATTGTCTCCCCCTTAATACATATTAGGAAAAAAATAAAAAGAATAATTAAAGTGTCATGATTTCATTTTATTGTCATATGGAGTATATATTCAAAGCACATCATATGTCATATGGAGTACATCATATGTCATTGAGCATCACATATGCAAAACATATACGTATATATACAGAACATAAACAAAAATAGCTATGTCATTCAATGTTCATTCAATGTCATTCAAAATCTTTCTCCCCCTTTGTTAAAGGATAAAAAGGATAAAGAGGAAAAATAGGAAACCACTTGAGATAGAAAGCATAAACATGACATTAATAATGGAACTAGTACAAGTTAATAAAAAAAGGAATAACATAATCACATAGAGAAATGTAGTCCTTAAGATCCTAAAGTGATAATGCAGCATAAAACTAAAAAGGAAATGCAAGGAAGAATAAAAAATGAAGGAGTTAAGCTTGATCATCTCCATGGCCTTGATCATGAGACCGTCGTTGCTCTTGAGGTGGGGGATAAGAAAAGGGAGCATATTGGTATAGCCTTGCCTTTCATAAAGGTAGTGAATATCATATTGAAGATGAGAAATTTGAGAATCCACATTATCAAACCTTGTATTGAAATGTGATTGCATTTGATCAAACCTTGCATTGAAGTTAGATTCTATTAGGGACATCCTATTAAATAGATCACCCACCCATTGAGGCTCATGGTCATAAGCTTGCGGATCTCTAGAGGATCCTTCACGTCTAGTTCTCTTTCTTTGAGGTATAAGAGGAGCTTGGGCTATAGGAGTGTCTTCACCTTTTTGAGGAGCTTAAAATTAATCTATGTCATCAAAGTATTGCTCAAGCTCTTTATCCTTTTCTTGAGGAACTTCCTTATCTTTCCAATATGACAAGTTATTGATCCTTTTGAATTGCTTGGAATTTTTTATAAAGGTAGAATCAAGAAGGGTAGAGGGTATGGAGTCTAGATTGGAGGTGGTAATCCTAAAATATTGAGTAAGCTTAGAGATAATGCCACCAATACAAAGATTGTCGGAGGCACTATCACTAAGCAACCAAAGTCTCCATTGGAGTAAACCTTCCATTTCAATTTGTTCATCTTCCACCATACAATGAAGAGTGAAAAGGTCATCAAAGGAGATGGCTTCATGGCTTTGCCCTCTAGCATCAATGGAATAAGCAAGAAAATGTTGGATATACCAAAGGGCTTTGGATTGGAAAGTGGAGGATTTGGTGATTCCCACATTGAATTGGAAGGAAGTGGGTTTGCAATGATGTACCTAAAAATTATACTAAGACCAAGTAGGACTAGATTGAAAGTGTCCCCCACTTTTAAAGCCAAAGATTATATCAAAGTCTTGGGATGTCAAAAATTGATCCCTTCCACCTAACCTCAATCTCATGCTATTGATGGGATTTTGGTCATCTATGTGGTGAGTTCTAAAGTAATAGGTAGAGAGGAATTCAACTACTAATTAAGGATAGGTAGTGAGAACATCAAAAGTAAGGTTAAGGAGTCCTACCTTTTCAAGCATAGATTTCACTTTATCAAAATTTCCAAGCTCTTCAAGTGAAACCTTGTACATATACCTTAAGGGAATTTGAGTTCTTTGAGAGAAGTCACTCATCCTTGATCTTATTTGAGCTTGAGAGTAGGAGATTGGAGGAGTTTTCTTAGTTGGTCTTTGGTGGCTCTTCTTAGAGTGGAGGATGATGCTTCTTGCCTTGTGCTTCTCTTAGGAGCCATAGAGAGATGATGAGGAGATAATAGGAAGATGCAAAGAGTAATAGGAAGATGTAAAAAGTGATGAAGATGAAAAGAGATGAAAATGAGCCTTTTGAAAGCTAGAAAGAGTGTAATAAGAGGGTGTGACTAAAAATGAAAGAATATAGGGGTTTATATAGAGACAAATAATAAAAAGTGACCACTGGATCATCAAAAATCAATGGTGAAGATGATGGAGCCATTGGAGTGTGGAAAGATTCAAAAAATGCAAGACTCAAGATGTGAAAAATGGCTAGTTGACAGCCTACCCCTCACAGTCTGCTCACGATCGTGAGTAGTGTTCGTGAGTGGCACTGCCAGTCAACAAGCCACATATGTCACGATCTTCTAACGGTCATGACATAATTAGAGGAAGGTCCCTGTGCTTTTAAACATTTTGCAATTAGGTCCAAAAAGATGTTGCAATTAAGTCTTTTTGGAAAAAATTGACATAATTAAAGCTTTAATCTTGGATTTATTTTGTTTTGAAAATAATGCGATTTTGGCAAATGTTCTTGATCATGCAAATGACATAGGATTTTAGAGGACAAAAATGTTATTTTCTATTTAAATAATTGATCAATTGAATTAATTTCAATGATTAATTATTTATTAGCAAAAAAAAAGATGCAATTTTGGATGCTTAATTCTACTCAAACAACAATCACAACCAATACATATAATCACATAAACATATAGTTGGCAAGGTAAATCACTCTAAACTAGAACCATCTAACATACCAAGCTCTTGCTTAATAAAGTTCAAACGATCCTCATTAAGTGGTTTGGTGAAAATATCGGCTAGTTAGTTGTTAGTATCCACAAATTCAACAACAATATCACCACATTAAGTATGATCATATAAGAAATGGTGTATAATATCAATGTGTTTAGTCCTAGAATGTTGAATGGGATTTTTACTAAGGTTTATAACACTTGTATTGTCATATTTGATTGGATTATGATTAATACTAATACCATAATCTAAGAGTTGTTGCTTTTACCATAAAACTTGTGACCAACAACAACTACCTGCCACATATTCAGCTTCGGTGGTGGACAAGGCAACCGAAACTTGCTTCTTACTAAACTAAGACATTAGACATTGTCCTAGAAATTAACAAGTTTCGGAAGTGCTCTTTCTATCTAAAAGACTACCGATAAAGTCCGCATCCGAATAAGTAATCAAGTTAAAGGTTGAACTCTTAGGTTACTATAGTCCTAAATGCAATATGCCAATGATATACTTTAAAATACATTTAATGGCATGCAAATGAGATTCTTTAGGACTAGATTGAAACCTAGCACACAAGCAAATGGCAAACATTATATCTAGCCTATTAGCAATTAAGTAGACAAGGGATCCGATCATACCTCTAAATTTTTTCTCATCGACCGGCTTTCTATTTTCATCCTTAGAAAGTTTGGTGGTGTTGCTCATAGGTGTTTTGCTAGCTTTGGCTCCTTCCATTCCAAACTTCTTGAGGATGTCTCTTATGTACTTTGCGTGGTTAATGAAGACCCTATCCTTACATTGCTTGATTTGAAGCCCATGGAAGAACTTGAGTTCACCCATCATGCTCATTTTAAATTCTCCTTACATAAGCTTAGAAAATTCTTCACACAAGCAATGATTAGCAGCACCAAATATGATATCATCGACATAAATTTACACAATTAGCAAGTCGTTATTGAATTTTTTAATGAAGAGTGTTGTGTCAACCTTTCATTTAGAGAATCCTTTCTCTAATAAAAAATTGCTCAACATTTCATACCAAGCTCTAGGAGCTTGTTTCAATCCATATAATGCCTTAATCAATTTGAATACATGGTTTGGAAATTTATGATTTTCAAAACACGGAGGTTGTTATGCATAAACCTCCTCTTGGATGTAACCATTTAAGAAGGCATTTTTTAAATCCATTTGAAAGGTTTCATTATAATCAATGCCTTCTTCTTGATTATAACCTTTGGCCACTAACCTTGCCTTATTTCTAATAATAACACCTTTTTCATTTAGCTTATTTCTATAAACCCACTTAGTGCCAATAATAGGATAATTCTTTGGTCTAGGAACTAAGTTCCAAAACTTATTTCTCTCAAATTGATTAAGTTCCTCTTACATAGCAAGTACCCAATATTTATCTTCTAAAACCTCATTAATAGACTTTGGCTCAATTTGAGAAATAAAAGCAAGGTTAACTAAAGGTTTAAAGGAAGATCTAGTAGTTACCCCTTTTATTGTATCTTCCAAAATTATCTCCTTAGGATGATCTTTCTTATAGTGCCGATCTTTTAGAACCTCTATCCTTGGTGAGGATGCTTCTTGAACCTCCTCTCTTGATGCTTCCTATAGCTCCAATGATTTTGAGGCACCATTGTCTTCCAAGTTCATGTCCATGAAGTCACCTACAAAGTCATCAATAATGACATAATCCTTTCTCAGATCAAGTGGGTTAGATTCATCAAATACAACATGTATGGACTCTTTAACTACTAGAGTTCTTTTATTAAAGACTTTATATGCTTTGCTAGAGGTGGAATAGCCTAGAAAAATTCCTTCATCTACTTTGGAATAAAATTTTCTAAGGTTTTTCTTGGTATTTAATATGAAGCATTTGCATCCAAATACTCTTAGATATAAAATCTTGGGTTTTCTATTATTCCATAGCACATAAGAAGTTTTATTTAGAATTGGTCTTTTGAAAACATGATTTGAAATATAACAAACAGTATTGACGGCTTCCACCTAAAAGTATAGTGGTAACTTATACTCATGAAGCATTGTTCTAGCCATCTCCACCAAAGTTCTATTCTTCCTCTCAACTACCCCATTTTGTTGTGGTGTTCTAAGGGAAGAATAGTTGTGAGAAATGCCATTTTCATTACAAAAGGAGTTAAAAATTTTATTTTCAGATTTGGTTCTATGATCACTTTTAATGCTAGTAATATAAAAACTTTTTTCTTTTTGAACTTTTTTTTCAAAACTTTTAAAAGTATCAAAGGCATCATTCTTATGAGCTAGAAAGCATACCTAAGTAAATTTAGAGCAATCATCAATAAGAACAAATGCATAATTCATTCCACCTAAATTTGCTACTCTAATTGGTCCAAATAAATCCATATGTATTAGTTCAAGTGGCCTAGAGGTAGAGACTCTATTTTTGAGCTTGAATGATGATTTAACATGCTTCCCCTTTTGACAAACATCACATATCTTATCTTTGGTGAACTCATTGGGTAAACTATTAACAAGGTCATTTTTGCTAAGGTCATCAATCAATTCAAAATTAGCATGTCCTAACCTTTTATGCCATATCCATATGTCATGAGAAATAGACATTAAACATTTATATTCCTTATTGCACACATCATTTAAATCAATGACATATACATTGTCAACTCTTTCACCTTTAAAAATTACTTTATCATCATTAAGGTTACTAACAAAGCAATTTTTAGGATAGAAAGTGACTTTATTTCCCATGTCACATAATTGACTAATACTAAGTAAGTTATGTTTTAAACCATCAACAAGTAAGACATGATAAATAGAGAGAGTTTTTGGGTTACCTATTTTGCCAATTCCCATAATCTTCCCTTTGGTATTGTCTCTAAAAGTGACACTACCTCCATCTTTGGTTTCAAGGGAAGTAAATTGGTCTTTATCTCCTGTTACGTGTGTTGAACATCCACTATCTAGGTACCATTGACTTTTGCTCTTGGTGGATTTTAAGCACACCTACATAACAACAAATTAAGTATTCTTTTGAACCCAAACCTTAAGTGGTCTAGGATGGTTAATCTCATAATAATCTAGAGGTAATAGTTGCAAGTGAAATCTCCTATAATTGTATACATTACTAGTATGCCCAAGAGTCATGCAATAAAAGCATTTTACATTTGCAAATCTATTAAGTCTAGATGCATGCTTTTTATTAGGCATATTGACTTTAGAGTGTGTATGAGAGTGTTGTGTGTATCTTCTATTAGGTTTGTAAATTTTTAAACCTATATGAGACATGCATTCATAAGTATATGATTGATGGTGTGAGATTGCATGCTTAGGTGTGTGTTTCCTTGTGTACATGAAGGCATGCTTTGGTTGAGGTCTTTTGGCTTATGCCTTAGATCTTTAATTCATGGTGGGACAAGTCTTGGATGACTTAGCTTTAGATGGATGAGACCCTTTAGCTACGTTAGCTTGAGTTTTAGAGCTAGTGCATGGAGTGAGTGAAGAATCAAGTTTGGCTTTGACAAACTTGTTGGAAGTAGATGATGATGGGGAAGTTCTATAAGCATACCCAAGTCCAAATGTATCACCACGAACCTTTTGAGAAACCAAAATATTATCAAGAGTTTCTTTTCCCTTGTGAAATTTAGAGTTGGAGTTTTTAGTTCTAGTATCTCCTTTGAAAGCTTTTCATTCTCTTCTTTAGTTTTATCAAACTCACATCTCAAAGAGTTAGAAGCTTTTAAGTCACTAGAGAGTTGCTCATTGGATGAGATTACATTAGCAATATTTTCTTTTAAAATCTCAAATTCTTCTGCTATTTTTAAAAACTTTTGCTTGTAAAACTTTTTCTTTAAAAGTAATTTTTTACATTTTAAAATAAGTTTGCTCACAATAAAGCCTCATCATCATCATCACAATCAAGTTCATCACCATCACAACAAGAAGAGTTAGAAGTAGAAGGTACGTTATTATCTTCAAGAGCTATGAAAAATAGATTGGCCACCTCTTGGTTCTCCTCTTTTTTTTTCTGAATCGAAAGAGTAATCCCAAGTGGCTTTGAAGGCTTTCTTCTTCTCTTTACTTCCTTTGCCCTTGAATTTGAGTCTTGGACATTCACTTCTTATATGACCCGGCTTCTTGTACTCATAATAAGTGACTTCCTTGGTCTTTTTTCCTTCATTCTTTTTGTTGTCTCTTTATCTTGAGAAATTTTTCTTTCTTAAGAACTTATTAAATCCTCTAATGAGTATAGCAATCTCATCATCATCTTCACTAGAGTCCATAAGACTTTCTTCTTCACTTTCCTTTTGGATGGCCTTTAAGGCTATCCCTTTCTTCTTTTCTTCTTTCTCCCATTTCTCTTCCTCCCTTTGTTTCAAGGCCAGCTCATGAGTCAATAGTTTTCTAATGAGAATGTCGGTGGAGAGCTTTGACAAATCATGTGCTTCTTTAATGGAGGTTACCCTTGATTCCTAATCTTTTTTGGGTAGCACTCTCAAGATTTTGGTGTTGACTTCTTCTTTTGAGTAGTGTTTTGCCAACTTTCTTAAGGTAGTGAGAAGAGCATTCAATCTATTAGTCATTTCGATGATGGATTCTTGGGGCTTCATCTTGAAAAGCTCATATTCATACACATGAAGTTGCACCTTCTTGCTTTTCACTTGAACATTTCCTTCATAGTGGTTCTCTAAAGTCTCTCAAATTTCTTTGGTCAAAATACAATGTTGCACTTTGCCACCTTCTTCTCTAAATTTAAAGGCAGGAAGAATGGTCATTGCCTTCTTGTTCTTGTAGTTGTCTTTCTTATCATTTTGTCTCCATCTAGCTTGATCCACAAGAACTTATGCATTCTCTACCATTACAGTAGGAGAACTCCATCCTTGAAGCACTGCATCCCAAAGTCTCATGGGATCACTATTTAGATACAACTCCATCTTGAACTTCCAATAAGGATAGTTATTTCCACCAAAGAATAGTTTAAGAGATTGAAAGTTTAGAATTTCACTCCCCATGATCTTAATTCTAGCAATAAAATACCTAGAAATTATGCTCTGATACCAATTGAAAAACCCTAAGGGGGGTGAATAGGGTTAATTAATATTTGAAAAGATTAAAAAGAAATTAAGAAGATGATGATATGAAAAGTAGAGACAAAATAGAAAGAAATCACACCAATACATAAGAATTTAAGTTGTTCGGATTCTTAAACAATCCTACATCTCCACCTAACTTATCCCCAAATTAGGATTTTTAAATTTCATACTAATCTATTAATTTAGATTGATTACAATTAAAGGAGTTTTAAGGCTTAAATCAAACCTTTACAATACTATGAGTTTTTTTGGCTCATCTCAAACCAAAATCAAACAACAAGTATTTTGATAGCCAACACTTAAACCAAAATAAGAACTAGACCTCACTTCCCTTAATCTTTACCCAAGAATTAACAAGAAGAGAAAAATTAATTCTAATCATAATCCAACACTCAATAATTTAATACAAATGAGAAATGATTAAATAGCTTTGTTAATTGCTAAGAAAAATTGCTTCAATCAACTCTTGTAACCTTTCAAATGAAGCTTAAGGCTTTGTATTTATACTTGAACATCAAAAAACTAGTTGTTAGGAACCATTGAAATTGTCTCAACCTTCTTTAAACTTCATTAGATGAATTTTTAGCTTTTTGTCGGAAATAAACCGCTCACGATTGTGACTTGCCCCTCACAATCGTGAGCCTTAAAATTTTGATTGTTACACTCATAACTAGATCGTGAGACTATCATCACAATCGTGACTGCCCTCTTCACGATCATGAGGAGCAGATCGTGAGGAGCTCGGGTCTTTTTTGACCAAAAGCTTTGATTTTCAATTTTATAAGCAGCACCCCTCACGATCGTGACCTTTGCTTCTCACGATCATGAAGCTAGTCCTTCCCTTAAGAACATGCAAATTTTAACTCCAAATAATCCCTTATGAGTTGAAATCTTCTGAAGGCCAATTAGAGACTTCAATGTGAATCATTTGGGGACTTTAATTAAGATTCAAAACACCTAGCTAATAGTCAAACTTTGAACAAAGGCATTAGTATTTCAAAATTACTTGTTAAAGTCAAAATAAAGGTGGATTGACTAATGATCATGCAAATGTTCAACACACTTTATTAGAGAACAAGTTGTAACTAAGCTTCTTTCTATTGGTTCTATGTCTTCTCAAGATCAACTTGCTGATATCATGACCAAATTGTTATCTAAATTTGCATTCCAGTTCATTGTTGATAAGCTTCATTTGAGTAGTATTAAATCTTCAGTTTGATAGGGGGTTTTAGAGATAAAGATAAACATAAATTATTGTAACTAAATGCGGTTTATACTTTTTTATCTTATCTTATACTATTATCTTGTTGTATATACCCTATATATATGTACTATGTATAATTAATAATAGCATGTGATTTGACCCTTCTCTTGATATTTTTTTTACTGCTAATTAAAATAATAAAAGTTGAGAGTGCTATAGGTTAATCATATAAAATTTAGGGGTGAAATTATGCATTTGGCCAAAGTATAGTCTCTTTCTTCTCTTTTTTTATTATTCTTTATAATATTTAAATTAGTACAATTGAACACTTTTTTTATTTTCATATTCAATGAAAACACATGTTAAAACCACTTGTATTTGGTTTGTGCAGCTTATGAGTGACCACCATTACCATTGTTTGATTTATTGCATATCTCCATGGATTTATTTTCAGTTTTTAAAGGGTTAATAAGGTACTCAAATTTTCATTGTGTTGTAGTTGAATATTGAACTTTAATTTTTTTTTTTAATCACCAAACTTCTACTTAGATATCACAAGTCAATTACCTATTTGAATTTTGATAATATGGCAACTAGAAAATTTTTTAGAGATATTTAAAATGTCATCCTCCATCTTTACCTAAGTCGATATAAAGTTAAATGCATTTGTGGTCATCAAATATTGATTTTGTTTCAATTTAAATACTGAATTTTAATTTATATTTTTTTTAGTACCAGACGTTATATTTGAATATAATATATCAATGTTCTGAAGAAGATTTTTTTTTTATGATATGACAATTGGAATGATAATATTTTTAATATTGTCATGTCATCTTTTACCTTATAATCTAAATTTATCTAATCAATATGTAATCAGATTGGATTTTATAGTTTAAATAAACTCTAAAATTTAATGAAAAAATGAATTGAATAAAAACTCATTGTTAAACTACTAGTATGGTGAGATAGAGATTAATAAGTAATTAAAGGTAAATAGATTTAGAGCAAACCAAAGCAAACTTGATTGCGAGGCAAACTTGATTGCGAGATAAATGAAAGAGTATTGAATTATTATTGCAAATAGTAGTATTAGGAGAGAGATTTTAGTAGTATTAGGGTAAATTTTAAATTTTAAGATTTATATATATTATGAAACTCACAGCTGATTGTAGTATTAGGATTATTGCAAATAGTAGTATTAGAAGAGAGATTTTAGTGAATTAGGATAAAATTAAAATTTTAAGATTTATATATATTATGGAACCCATAGCTGATAAGGCATGATGATTATATAAATTAGCTCATCAGGTAAAAGAGATGTAGTGAATATTTAAAGAATATTCCCATTTTAATTATTATATCATCATATATCCTTTAGAATATTGATATGTAATATTTAAATAGAATGTTTAGTACTAAAAAAAATAAAAAAATAAAAAAGAGTATTAAATTGAAACAAAATCAAGTTTTGGTGATCACAAGTGCATTTAACCCTATATTAACTAGTATTATACCTGCACCATGTGTAATTTTATTATTTATTTATTTTATATTTTATTTTAATAAAAATAATATTTATATTTAGCATTAAATATTTTGTATTCTAAATATATAAACTATATTTCAATTGATATTAAAATTTATATTTCAGTTATTATTTAATTTTTTCCAATATGATCAATCAAACATTATTTATAACAATAGACAAATTTAATTTTATGTGATGCTCAAAGATACTTAATTATAAATAAAATAAAAACATAAAATTATAAACTATAAACTTCTAAATTTGCTTATTCGATTCAAAATAATAAGTAAATAAACTTGACGAATATCTTTAATAGTATTAAAAGTAAGGTTTTTTTCTTTTTATGTCATGTTTTGTCTCTTCTTCGTTATTTGATACTTGCTCTTTTGGATATTTTCCATTCATTTTTCGCAGGAGTTCAACATTATTCACCAATTCCTGATCATTGTCAAATTCAATAGTGTTAGTATGAGAGATGAAAGTTTGAATTATTTGAATTATAATATCTTGATACATGTAAAACTAAAATAAAAGTAGAATTAATACTAATAAATTTTGTGTAAAAACGTTTATAATATATGTTATAATCAATAATTTAATAATTACTTGCATTTGTACCGAAGATTGAATAGATGGTGAATCTGTAAGCTGCAAATTGTTCGATTTCTTTTGTTCTGTATTTATTTCTTATCATTAAAAAATGAATTATATATAATTTTTATTTGTAAGGTTTGAAGAGATATAAAAAAAAGTTGCAGATTGAGATAGCTAAACTATTTGAGACATATATATTATGCTATCGAACTATTCCAATTCCTTTGGGATCCTGATACCCAAATGATCCACATACCCCATTAATCCTTATTTAACTAATATCTTTCTAAAAAAAATATTATATCTTTAATTGAGTTAAATATTAAATACAAGAAGTGCAAAATAGATTTTTTTATTAATAAATATTAAATACAAGAAGCGCAAAATAGATTTTTTCTTAACTTTAAAATAATATTATCATAATAATTTATAAAAAAATGAATTTATTTATTAATTAAATATGATTGGAATGAAATTAATTACTAATTAATATAAATTTTAATAACTTGAAAAGTTGTTCAAAATCGGAAAAGAAAAAGGTCAAGATACCTAACCCTTTATTTACTCTCTCTAGCCTCATCATCTCCATTTTTATTTTTTCCTCAAACTCATTCTTTCTTACATTAGCACTTGTTTCAATAAAAAAAAAAGTTTATTCTTCTCTCTATCTAATTAATTGGTATCTTTATATTCCTTTCAAGACAAAATTTTACATGATTAATTTTTCCAATCAAATCAAATAAGGAGAACATATTCAACCCAAATCAACCACCATAATAATAAAAGCACTATAAAACTTAAAAATACTAACAAAAAACTGTAACAAATGAATATACAGGAAATTCACCAAATATAACTTCTTTTATAGATAATTTGCTTAATTTCTTTTTCCAACATAAGACTTTGAGAACTTTGGACCCACAAAAAAATAAATAAATAAATTGTGTATATATATGTGTGTAAAAATAAATATAATAATGTAATTGTTTAATTAAAAAAATGGAATAATTGAAGTATATGTATCTTTTGCAAAGTTTGAAACTTGAATTCTTCTTCCAATTTTTCATTTGGTTGAAAAGTCTTTTTCACTGTGTATTTTTGAAAACCTTCTACATTGTACTCATTAAACTTAATTCTGAATATAAATGTCTTGCCCTGAAGTTGTTCAATTGCATGTGGTGCTTCATCTTCTAAATTCAATTTTCTTTGCAATAAGTTTGATGCACTATACTCAATGATTCTTTCAGCTTCTTTGTTGAAGATGACAAATGTAGCATTTCCTATTGCATCTGTGACTTTCACTTCTAATTTATAGATGCAAGTCATTACATAATATTTTAGCTTTTTTTAATTGTTGTGTAAAATAAATTTTTTTTAAAAAAAATCTACACTTTATTTGTGGAAATTTACATTCCATGTTGTATTGATCACAAAAGTATGTACCATCATCAATGGTTTTAATCTTGCTGGTGCCTGTATTGCAAGAGGTATAATTCCAATCATAAGTTATGTCAACTTTTGATATTTTTGCAAAAATTGTTTATATCTTTTCTTCATCTTCTGATTTCTATTTTTCCTTCATATCTTGCAATGTTATTCGATTTTGAAATATTTTCTTTTTAATTGGCATGTGTTCAGAGTCTTTAATGGTACCAACTGTACTTCATCATCTTACATTTCAAATATATGAATATACATTTTCATAAAAATATATTCACTTTTCAAGACTTACCAATAATTTGAATAATAATCTAAATAAATAATTTAGTCTATTTTTGACGAATAGTAGCTACTTTTTCAATGTCAAAGTTAATATAAATCTTAGTTGCAACTGTCAAAGCTAATGAGTACACTTTAAAATTTTTAACTTTTATGGATGTGATGATAATCACAAAAGGCCCTTGTTTATTGCTTTCTAAATACTTACCGATCATTTCTACTAGATCTCCCCATAATTGAACTTTAATTTTTCTTGCCATCATAATTCAAATATTATTTTAGTTGAGTTAGAAAAAAATAGCATAGTGGAATTAACTATATATATATATATATATATATATATATATAGCAAAATTTACTATTAAATGAGTAGTTCAAAGTCAAGTTTGATAGTTGATTTTCCTTGAGCAATAACATATCCCAGCGGGCTGTAGGCACTTAATGTGCTTATAACATCTACAAATATAATGAGTAGTTAGTAATTTTATAGTGCCCATATAAAAAAATATAAAATTTATTTTTCGGTAAAACAATGTACCTATGAGAAATATTGTTTGATTTACTTTTTTGCGTAGAATATCAGTATTTGCAAATTTAAATTTGTGTTTGGAAATGATAGTTAACAGTTCTTTCAGCTCCTTCACCACAATTATGAATAAAAAATAATTTTATATTTATTTTTGATAGGCCTATAAAATTCCGATACTATTGAAACTTTCATATTTTTCAAAGGAGTGGCCTAAATTCTTCCACTTAACTTTTCAATATTGTTGCATGCATCATCATTTCTTAAAAAATGTACAATGAGTAGAATAAGTTAATCAGCATATGTGAATGCTTTTTTTTTGTAAGATTTTGGAATATAATAAGAAAAAGAGGAGACTTGGTTTTAAATATATACATTTATAGCTACATAAAAAAAAGTTATAAATTAAAATCATTAAGGGTGGCATATATAATGACACGTTTAAACTATATTTTTTGATTTTGTACTTATTCATCAATCAAAATCATATCTCGACTCATTAGGTCATTATTATTAAAATTAATAAAATCTTATATTTTTGACACTCGAACTTTTATAGCCTTCTTAAAATTCTTGTTAGGATGTAACTTATTAAGCATAGAAAATTTCATATCTGAAAAAATAAACTAATTATTGTTATTTTTACTAAACAAATATAATAACGACATAGATAGTTTAATAAGTAATGATGAAAATCTTGCATTTTTAGCTAGATTAAAATGCTAGATTTGAGAAGTACAGAAAAAAAAAAAAAAAGGTTGTGATTTAAATGATATGATGACAATATCTATAATTTAAAAAAGGAAACTCTAAGAAGATTTACCTATTAGAGACGATTTTCAAAGAAAGAAAAATTTAATGAAATATATAAAAATTTATTTTAACTTTATATTGGTTGTCATTAAACAATTATTACAAAAAAGGATTTGTTAGAACTAAGAACAAATATTTTTTATTTAAATATAATTTCAACAATATCTCAAAGTTATCCTAACTAATGAAACTTGATTCTTTTCTAATATAATCTTACCTTTTTTTTTTGAAATATACAAAAAAAAATTACATTATTTTTATTTTGTATAACTTATCTATTAAATACCTTGTTTTTGTTTTTTATATTAAAAGATAAACTAAATTCAAAAGTACTCAGTTATTTTATTTAAACAAAATTTTACAAAAGTTATATAATTATCGGAGTCTTTTGATTTTTTTTCTTGATAATATTTGATTTATCAACATAGTATTTAAAGTTTTTGTAAAAGTTAAATAAAACCAAAGAGGTAATTATTTTATTTAAATTAAATATTTTAAAAATTTTCATGACTAACATTGATGGTTTTATTATATAAACAAGTATCTAATTTAGAGTTTTTAAAATTTGATATGTTTTATTGGATAAAATTCAATTTAGAGATTTTAAAATTTTAATGTAAAAACTATCTTTTTTATTTTTATTTTCTTTGACAAAATTAATATCAAGTAATTATCCAGCTTATAAAATTTATTTTAAAATTAGATAAATGTTGTCAATTTCTTTCTTTTTATAAAAAGTAGAGGTTTTGTTAATGTCAAACGGTACCAATTATAGAATGTCAAGATACTCAGAAAAAAAGCACTTCAACTTTATTAGATTTTCTTTGATTTGTCATGGGTAGCACTTAACTAAATAAGTGTGATACTGATTTCTTTTCTGAAGAGTGTTTGTTAAAAAAATTAATAAAAGACATAAATTAGATTTGAAACCATAGTAGAAAATTTAATACCAAAGTCAAAAAAGTGCAAACTTCTTAAATGATATAATTTCTTGGGTTGACAATATATATATTTTACGTAGGCTAAAATTTCTATTAATAGAAACTAAATAATTTTATTAATTATCAAATACTGCAAATTAATTCTACAAATTTATTGTAATAAAAACTTCTCAATAAACAATGTTTTTAACAAATTCTAGATTTTCAACATCTTCATCTAAACTTAGGATTTTAAAGCCTTTTCTTGAAGTAACTCTTGAAAAATCAACATATAATGTCCATGTGTGAACACTTACTTGGACAAATATAGTTCCACTTGTTCCAGAGATTGTCCTTAAATCTTGTTGATTGTCATTGCAAAACAAACAGCTAACGGCAATTGCCTTCTTTTCAATTTGAATGGTAGCTTCGATTCATTTGAGGACATTATAATTCTAAGTATTAAAACATTTTATCCCATACTTATTCCAGACATCACTTTTGCTTCAATAAATCATTTTCCAAGTTGTATTATTATCATTCTAATTCCATTTCACAATCCAGCTAATTGATTCAAATTTTGAAGTAGCATCACAGGGATTCCTTGCTTTAACTTTAAAGAGTGATTTGGTAAACCAAAAAATTTTAGTGAGTTTAAGTATACAATCGGATAAAGAATGTCCTCATCATTAATATAAGAAGATGCCTTACGAATCGAGTTTAAACTGAAGTACGTTACACAATCTCCAGGTAAGCTTTCCATGATAAAGTCATTTATATGATGAACAATATCATTTTTTGGTGTTAAAATTACCCATTCTTTTAAATAATTTTCATTGGAAAAATTATGCAATAAATTAGGATAAGTTGCATCGACAATAGTCATTATTAGTTGATCATTCACAGAGAGAAGTATATCTAAATGAACTTTTATGTCATCTTCTCCATTAGTCGAATGCATATATCCATTTTCAACACCAAAAAGCCATTTATCAAAGTCCATTATCAAATGCTTCATCTCAGAATTAACTGTTGTGTTCCTTAGACGTATGTTCTCTTGAAAAGTATGAACTTCAAAATTCTTCTATGAATAAAAAGAGGTAATTGCGGTTTGAATAATATAAGTTCTTCTTCCTTTTAGAACCATGGGTAATATTTGCCTAAAATCACCACCAAGAGCAATTATAATGCCTTCAAATAGTTTGTCTTATTGCATTATATCCCTTTATATTTTGTCTAAGGCTTTAAAGCAATATTTGTTAGTTATAGGTGCCTCATCCCAAATAATTAAAGAAGTTTTCTACAAGAGTTGTACAAGTTGTGTACCTTATTTTACATCGCATATTGAATCTTTATGTACATCAAATGGAATGCGAAATCTTAAGTGGGTTGTCCTTCCATTAGGCAAGAGAAGTGTAGGAATTCCTGAAGTAACTACTAGGAATACTACTTTGGATTCTGATTGTAGTCTATAGATTATTGTTTTCCATAAAAATATCTTTTTTGTGCCACCATGCCCATACATAAAGAATTGCCTACCACATTGATATATAGCAGACTCAATAATGGCTTCATATATTTTTCTCTGATCAACATTCAATCCACAGTATAATTGTTCATGGATTTATTTGTATTTTTCTATATCATATCTTGCTTCTTCATGTAGTAACCTATTATACAATTAACATAATATAATAAAAATCTTGGAACATAAATAATAAAACAGTGACTAAAAGATTATTTGCAAATAAAATATTGTGACTAATATATAACTATTATTAAATAGTAAATTATTTACAAGGTAAAATGATAATTGATCTCATTTTTTTAAGTTTAATTATTAAAACTATAACTTATAGAGAAAAAGAAATTTTGATATTAGAGTTATGTACATAATAACTTCCATGATATGAGGATATATCTCAAGCCTCCGAATAAGGGAAAAAAAGAATATGAGGAAAAAAACACCTACTTATTTAAAATTTTCATCTTGCTTTTAAAAAAATAACAATTTTGGAGTGGGGATAGCTAGACAACATAAATCATATATCTTCGTTTAGGGAAAAAAAGGAGCAAAATGATATACAAAATATGTATAGTTACTGCACACATACATTTATGCCTTAAAAATAAATAATTGGGTTATTCGCAAAAAAAAACATGACCTTTAGCGATTTTAGCGATTTAATCATATCTTTTTAAACTTGGCAAAATAAAACACCAACTTATAAATCTTGGCAACTCGGAACACCGATAGAAATTCCGGTTGCCATGTAATTACCGGAATTTCAACCGGTGTTTCGAGTTGCCAAGATTTATAAGCTGGTGTTTTATTTTGTCAAACTTGAAAAGATGTGATTAAAACGCTAAAATCACGAAAGTCATGACTTTATTTGCAAATAACCCATAAATTAACTTTTTACTTATACAATTTTCAACAATTGTAATTTACATAGCTATAGAATATATTTAACTGTAATTTTCATGTTTCTAATAATTTTTTTATAGCTATATATATAGATTGTTGTAGTGTACACACATATTATGATGACATATGAAGTTATTAAGGATTAATCAAATG
>CATIWO010222924.1:0-39017 GCA_949673435.1 Macaranga tanarius
CAAAATTAAATAATTTAATTAATATCTTTTGTCAAAAAAATAAATCCAAAAATTTTGAATCTAGATTTCTAAACTTCATTGGGCCAACTCAAACAAGGGCCCATGGGCATGTTTAATCGAGATATTCGAATTGGGCTGACCCGAACCACCTCTTATTCCACCAATTATTTAAATCCACGTGGCTATTCTGGTCATTACTCAACATCAAGCATCACTAAAAAGTTAGTGTAAAATCAGGAGGTCCATTATCCTATACGGTCAGACACACCCACAACCCGCCACACACTCTCCCAAAATTTAAAAAATTGAACGAATTCACCTGCAAAACCCAACAAAAATCAGACGCGTGTGATTCATATGGTAGGTTCAAAAGCAGGTGATTCTTCCCTTTTCGAGTGTCAGAAAATTTTCATCACTGTTTTGGGGAGAGCCCGTGCTCAGTTGTCACTTCACTTGACCATTTTCTCCTCATTTTCGCACAGGTGACAGCAAAAAGAGGGAAAAAAAAAAAATCAGGGTGACTGATTCTTTGTTAAGACTTTAGCGGAAGAAAAAAAACCTAAAATGTGAGTTGTTGATTTGCGCGCTATAACTCTGTGTGTTTAGGTTTTGATTGTGGATTTTTTTGAGTAAAATTTGTTGTTCGCGTGCATTTTCAGTGGAAATGGAGCTTAAAATGTGTGTTGAAGCTTAAAATATTTATGATTTGGTGTGTGTGTGGGTAGGTTTAGTTGATTATGGATTATTCTGGAAATATTAGTTTTTTTTTTTTTTTTTTTTTTTTTTTTTTTTTTGCATGCATTGCTTGTATTTATAGGATGTTTTGTGGAAAAAAATTGAAATGTGTTTGTTGATTTTTATGATTTATTGCGTGTTTATTGTGAAATGAGCTTAATGATGGTGGTTTATTCATATTTTGCATATAATGCGTATGAGGTGTTGCATAAACTGTTTGTTTTAGGTTTTGGATATGTGGCGTTCATGGCAAGAACATGTGGTTTTTGCTTTTGAAGTTTTCTGTTTGATATGTAAGGATGTTTTGGTGGATAGTAATGTATGTTGGTTAATTATTATGTCTCGGTCCGAAATGCGTTGCTTCTTGAGTGAGTTATGGAGTATTTTGTAATAGTTTAACATCTGTTGTTTTTGGTATTTGATTCTTCTTTTTCAGCAGATGGATTATAGTTCTGATGAGGAATCTGACATAAGTGAGTCAGAGATCAATGACTACAAGGACAAGCCGTATGAAGATTTGAAGGCTGGCAAATATAAAGTGAAAGTAAATGGATCCCTAAGATGTCCATTTTGTGCTGGGAAAAAGAAACAGGATTACAAGTTCAAGGATTTGCTTCAACACGCGACAGGGGTTGGTAAAGGTTCTGCCAACAGGAGTGCGAAGCAGAAGGCAAACCATGTTGCCTTGGCAATGTTTTTGGAGAATGACCTGCTTGATGAAGCAGATCAAAGTCAACGTCTGGTTATTCCACAACCTGTCAATCCAACACCACAGCATGTTGATCTCTTTGTTTGGCCGTGGATGGGAATATTAGTGAATATAGTGGCTGAAGGAAAAGATGGCGATGCTGTGCGTGATGGTGCGTACTGGTCTAAAAGGTTTGCTCAGTATAAACCTGTGCAAGTTCTCACTTTCTGGAGTGAAAATGAACAAACTGGGCAAGCTGTGTTGAAATTTGATGATAATTGGAACGGATTATTTATGAATGCAACTGAATTTGAAAAATCATTTGAAACCTCACATCATAGTAAAAAAGATTGGAAAGCCCGAAGAGCAAATCCTGGATCAAGTGTTTATGGTTGGTGTGCTCGAGCAGATGATTATGAGTCTGAGGGGCCAATGGGAGAGTATCTTCGCAGTGTGGGGAAGCTGAGAACAATTTCTGGTGTTGTTGAAGAAACTTCTGAAAGCAGAAACATAGTGGTGGCACACTTGTCCAATAAAATGGACGAGACAAATGAAAATTTGGATGAACTGCAGTGCAAATACAATGAGAAGAACATGTACTTGAGTCGGCTGCTTGAAGAGAAAGACAGACTGCACTTTGCTTTCCTTGAAGGTTTGTCCTGTTTGTGTGAGTGTTTGTCTAAAAGGTTTTGCTTAGGGTATTCCAGGGACTGTCATTGCAATTGCTTTTGGCAAAAGTATTACTTGGCTGCTTGGGCTGGTTTGTTCATAGGCATTCAAGGAGGTGCTTTTGCCCAAAGTAATATGAAGAGCAATGCTAGTTGACCTTTAGCCAAGCTTCAATATGGATTTGTGATAGTTTTTCAATCCTTTTTTCAGAAACAAAGAAGATGCAACGGCTTGCACGTGATAATGTCCGAAGAATCTTGGAAGAGCAGGAAAATCTGAATGACGAATTAGAGTCTAAGAAGAGGAAACTTGACAGCTGGAGCAAACAATTGAACAAACGCGAAGCGTTAACTGAGCGCGAGAGACAAAAACGTGATGAAGAGAAGAAAAAGGTAACAAATGTAACCAATGAATTCTTCATTAGGAAATTTCAACCATTGAATGCCCACTTGCTTATCATTAATTAGCTGTTTGTATTACCCTGTGCTCAGATGACAAATTTTTCCAGTTCATATTGCCATTGATCTGACCTCAGTTTTCTTGCTTTTAATCCTTTTATTGTTGCAAGCTTTTTATCAGTTATATATATATATTGTGATCCCTGGGTGACCCATCTTGTTGAGTCTACAGCCCTTGTCTTGAGGAAATAAATGTTGCAGGTCTTGCCTTGCTGGCCCAACTACAACAAGTTCGGTTTAGAAGAATTAACATTACTATAAATAATAAAATGAAATAAGTGTATGAGACATGAGTGATTAAAATGCTGTAGTTAAAAGGCTGCTGTATTGTTTGTGTTTGCTGATGTTTTGTGCTTAGCAATGCAATTTCTTCTGTTCTTTCAGAATGATGATCGAAACAATGCACTTCAATTGGCATCTATGGAGCAGAAAAGGGCTGATGAGAATGTCGTAAGGCTGGTTGAAGAGCAAAAGGTACACCACATATTATAAAGCATATTGGCATTAACACTACTTTCTCATGTTAGAATATGTTGCTTTAACTGATGGAGGCCAAAAAATTTTCAGAGGGAAAAGGAAGAGGCCCTTAATAAGATACTTCAGTTGGAAAAGCAGTTGGATGCCAAACAAAAATTGGAAATGGAAATTGAAGAGCTAAAAGGAAAACTACAAGTGATGAAGCATCTTGGTGATGAAGATGATGATGCTGTTCAAAATAAGATGAAAGAAATGAATGATGAGCTGGAGCAGAAAGTGGATAATTTGGATAACATGGAATATCTACATAATACTCTTCTTACGAAAGAGCGCCAGAGCAATAATGAGCTACAAGAGGCACGCAAAGAATTAATTGCGGTATATATACTTTTTCCTCTTCCTCCCTTTTTGTGGTCCAAAAGGCAGAACTAGCCCGGTTCTTATCTCCACTGCAGAATGTAGATTATATATATATGTTTTGAATTGATTCCTTTGTTTGCATGTCAATTGAGTCTGATGGTCGAGGATAGCGGTTAGCGTCGTGTAACCACAAATGTCTTAGGAACTAGATTCTTAAGACATGGAAGAGATGGTGTCCGTATAGTTGATGAGATGGCTAAAGCCAGTGCCTGATGTCAAACATATTTTCTTTTCTACATATGAAGTGAAATCCTTGATTCCAATTTGAGAGAGAAAGGGAGTGAGAAATTTATGAGATCTAGAGCAATGCTGGTGGAACAGAAATTAGGAACCCAAAGGCGTTACGTTATTTGAGTACTTGTTCTCTACATAATTGTTAAAGAGGTGTGGCGCCTCAAACATTGAAAGCCTGGCGATGTTAATGAGGTGCACATCTTATTGTCAAGGCATGTGCCTTATACAAGGTGAGGCGCCTCCGTAATGTTTTAGCTTACAGCTGTTTTTTTTACCAATTTCTTTACGGTTTTTTCATTTACAGATCTTTAGCATTGATTTGTATATGCAAGTGACCATATAAACATCTTATTCATGCCAAATTGAAATAGATTTTATAATGTTTTATTTCTTCTTTTTTGCGCCCTATGTCACTCGGGTGGATGCCTGCGCCTTGTGCCTGGGCTCCAGGACCCCAATGCGCCTTATGCCTCTAATAGCTATAGTTATTGACTAACAAGCGAAAATAGCTAGAAATAAACTAGATCAATTTTTTTTTTTAAAAAAAAAAGTAGGTTGAATTGCTGCTAGTTTGCATGTCCCTGGTGACCCATCATTGGAAATGCAATGTCAATGTTAAATTATTAGAGGTAGTAACATTGGTCTTGTTTAAAAAAGAACGATTTGGAAATGGATAAAAGGATGTTAAGGAGATTGAGAGTTGCAGATCTACAAGAGGATATTAGAGAGCTTTTCTACAAACAAACAAACAAAATGATTAGATGTGTGATATCTACTGTGCTTTGTATGTGGGTGCGCAAAAAAGAGAGAAGAAGAGAGGAAAGAGGGGAAGACAAAGGAGAAGAGAGGAGCAATAAAATTGGGAGCGGTGAGGAGGAGAAAAAAAAAGTCCATAACATGCTAATGTTTGTATGATAAGTTTAATTGCACATCAGCAGGCCACATGGAAAATTTAATTGTTGTTTATGGGTAGCCAGAAATTGAACTCCCATACAATGGGAACATTTCTTCTTACTTTCCTTTGTCTCTTTCAGGGTCTGGCAGATACCTTGTCCTCTGTGGTTCGGACAAATATTGGAATTAAGAGAATGGGAGAGATTGACCAAAAGCCATTCCTTAACACCTGCAAGCAAAAATTTCCACCTGAGGAAGCTCAAGTGCAGGCCACTACCCTCTGCTCCTTGTGGCAGGAGAATTTGAAGAATCCAAACTGGCATCCATTCAAAATCATCACTGAAGCTGGAGCCGAAGGGGAAGCCAAGGTATATCTTCATATTTGTCTTCCCTTTGCAAGTCATTGACTTTCAAAATCTCATTGAATGGATGCCATATGATGCAGGAAATTTTAGATGAAGAAGATGAGAAGCTACAAAATCTCAAGCTGGAGTGGGGGAATGAGATTTATGATGCTGTTGTGAGAGCTTTGAAGGAGATGAATGAATATAATCCAAGTGGAAGGTACATAGTTCCAGAGCTCTGGAACTTCAAAGAAGGAAGGAAAGCCACTTTGAAGGAGGTGATTAGTTATATTGTGAAGAATATCAAGACACTCAAGCGCAAAAGATGATATCATAGGTTAGCATTCTTTTAATTGTAAGTTGTATGTATACACACATAATTTTGTTTCTATCCTTTTAATTAGTATTATTAGAATAGACCTGCAGTTCTGCACAGATGATATTTAAGATGCCCTGAAATGTTTATTCAGGTGACTTGCAGTTTGAACTTTGTATTGCATTGCTCTGGTCAGCATTTCCCTCCCTCCCTCTCTTCCTAAATGGAAGAGAAATATTTTGGGTCCTAAAGTGGCTCTTGGGAAATGTTGTTTCCATTCTTCTGGTTCTTTTTTGTTGTGGCTATCCAAAGAAAGGGAATGAGAGGAGTTTCTTTTGTTTTCTTTTCCTTTCTTTCTATTTCCTTTGAAACAAGTATTTCCTTTGAAACAAGCAAAGCATTAGTGTCCTGGTAATTAGATGCTTGGTTGGATCTTCTTTTATGTGGCATTGTTTCCCGTGGAATTTTTTTGTTCTCACTTGATGCATATGCCATTTCACATGTAGGTGATTGGCGGAATTTATTGCATTCGCTCTAATAAGCAGTATATATATATATATATATATATGCTGAATCACCAGCCTTTTTTAATCTTTATGTAATGCTTTTTAATTAGGGTCTGGTATCTGGAGTTTACTGGTTTAAGATTGCATATAAGCGTTAGCTAGCTTTGAGCTGAAATCTGTGCATTTTATCTTTAAGTTGTCAGAAATTTTTGCTATAGGTTAGAGGGTACAATTCCAGTTCTCACATAAACACATGCACACACACAAGCTCTTTAGTAGGTGATGTTTTCTTTTCGTTCCCTCTTTTTCTATAGCTGTTCTTTTTCATGTTTCATTTAACTGAAATTGATTGTTCTTCATTTGAATTTTATAGGTTGGTCGTTAACATTCCGCCCATGAAACCAGAAGCTATGGCCATCCATTATTCTCCGGAACTATTCATCCGTCCAGGCTCCATCTGGATGTAATGCTGCATAAAGTTATTGGAATGGGACTGTCTTCCCAGTTAAACAATGAACTTAATTTCTAGTAACAAAATCTCTATGGTCTCCTGAACATCTTTAAGACTGTTTAACTTGCATGTTTATTGTTCGTACTCTTTTCTGCGATAGCTTAGAACTAGAAGTGCGCTTGTTTGTGCCTCCTAACATAGTACAATCAGTCTCCAAGCATCTTGAAGTAACTTATGTAGTTCTTGTATGTGGATATCTTACCTGTTGGTGCATTTCAGTGGCATTGGTCACTGTAATTTTATCAGCTGTTCTTTATTATGCTGCCTGGTCTTCACAGTTCTTCAAAAACTGCTTTCGGCTTCTATTATAATGCCATGGTTATGAGGCCAGATGGATTATGAGCTTTTAGCTCCTCGGATTTTTGGCATTCAATCAATTTTATTAACCTACACGTGCTTGAATGGGATTTATGATCAAAAGCTGTATGATTAATCATCTGTCGGTACTATTAGATTGATTCAGGTGATTTATTTATAACACAGATGATTGAGGCTGGTTAAAAGATTCTTAATGCTTGTTGATGTGGCAGCTTTTTACACTACCCACGTGGACAAATTTCAGCAACTAATATGAGAAGCGCACATATATAGCAATAGTGGAAATAGATTCTTCCAAAATCTAAAATGATGATAATAATAAATTAATAATAGTAATAAAAACAGCAATAAAAATATTTATATTTCCTTTTTTTAATTGGAAAAAAAAAAAAACAGTAACAAAAAATTCTTCTCTCACTTCTCTGATGTTTCGATGAGGAGTTGAGAAGAAGAAAAAGACCTTGATTTTTTTTTTCTTTTTTCTCCTTCAATAAAATATAAGGTAGCCTTTTTTAATTTTTTTCCTCAGAAAAAAATAAATTTTCTCTGCAAACAAACAAAACCCAAAAATATAATACATGCGAACAGAAAATTTACAATAACAAAAAAGAAGACCCCATCCATCATCATTCTTGACCTTATAAAATTTTTTTGAAAAATATCTCTTTCACTATCTCCACCTCCTCCTCATCCTCCTTTATAATTCAACCCTAAGGAGTAGGGATAGGGAATTTTTTTTTAAATCAATAATAACAACAATAATCATAAAAAAATTCCTCCTTTTCCTCTTCTTCCTCTTATAAAATCGCTGATTTTTTGTCTTTTATTTTCTTTTTTCTAAAGCTACCTGAATGTTTATTGTTCTCTCAAGGATTTGCAGGTCAAGATCTGCAATCAATCATATGCTTTAAATCTCTATAATTTCAGGTCAGCTGCTTTTCATTTCTTTCTTCTTTAATTCTTTTAGATCTATATTCATTTCTTTCATTTCAAGAGTTGTTTTTTTTTTTTTTTTTAATTACTAGATCTCTGGGTCTATATGTTTAGGGTTCTTTAGCTAAAAAATTTTCAACTTTTGGTTGCAGATTTGTGTGATATCATCTGGGTTGGCCGTAGATTTGTTTATTAAGGGTTTCTTGAAATTGGGTTTTGAGAGACCTTGGGAGTTGAGCAGTTTTTGTTGTGCAAAAGATCTGGGTTTTTTTATTGTTATTATTTTTTTAAAGGAATGTCTCTGTTGTTAAAAGGCGATTCTATTCAGATTCGTGAGGTGTGGAATGATAATCTTGAAGAAGAATTCACTCTTATTCGTGAAATTGTTGATGATTATCCTTTTATAGCTATGGATACTGAGTTTCCTGGCATTGTGTTGCGTCCTGTTGGAAATTTTAAGAATAGTAATGACTATCATTATCAGACTTTGAAGGATAATGTTGATATGTTGAAGTTGATTCAATTGGGTCTTACATTTTCAGATGAGAAAGGGAATTTACCCACTTGTGGAACTGACAAATATTGCATTTGGCAGTTCAATTTTTGTGAATTTAATGTGAATGAGGATGTTTTTGCAAATGATTCGATTGAACTTCTGCGTCAGAGTGGGATTGATTTTAAGAAGAATAATGAAAAGGGTATTGATGCTGTGCGATTCGGTGAGTTCTTGATGTCATCTGGGATTGTTTTGAATGATAGTGTGCATTGGGTGACTTTCCATAGTGGCTATGATTTTGGTTACTTGCTCAAGCTCTTGACATGCCAGAATTTGCCTGACACACAAATGGGGTTCTTTAACCTGATCAATATGTACTTCCCAACCCTATATGATATCAAGCATTTGATGAAGTTTTGCAATAGCCTTCATGGAGGGTTGAATAAGCTTGCGGAGTTGTTGGAAGTGGAGAGAGTTGGGATATGCCACCAAGCCGGTTCAGATAGTTTGCTCACAGCTTGTACATTCAGGAAATTGAAAGAGAATTTCTTTAGTGGCTCCTTGGAAAAGTATGCCGGTGTGTTGTATGGTTTAGGTGTTGAGAATGGACAGAGTACTCATTAATCAGGAAATTAAAAATAAAAAATCCAAAAAAAAATATTAGAAAGATGATCATCCAACTGTATGTGTGTGCGCGCGTAACACCCACAGTTCATGTACACTTTTGTTATCAAGTTTTCTTAATTTATGAACATTTTTATATCCTTACTACTCTCTTGCTCTTGCGCACAACTATCAGTCTCTGTGGTATGTTTCTTATTTTTTAGTATATTTTAATAGCCTATTTTAATTGTCAATTAGTGCAAATGATGGTGCAATGTAAAACGGTTATCTATAACTATAAACAACAAATTCTAGATCTTCCATCTATGACCTACTATCTCAGTATTCTTGACAAGCAAAGTTCTGCTCGAGACTAGGCCATGTTTCTCATTGTTTGTTTCAGTAATTATTGGACTCAATATATCTCTCTCCTTCTCCTCTTGACATATTATCTATCTCACGTGTTCTAATTCCTTTGTTCTGAGTTGTCACCAGATTCTTTAGCATGCTGAACTGCTGCAGTTTGAATGAGGTGTTAATTGATGGATTTTGCTTTGAGTTGCAATCAGTGGTTGATGCTTCACAGATTTGGTTCTTTATACTGGTCGGCTTATTTCATTATACACCATCTACATATACAAGCTTCAAGAGTAATGTCTGATATTCTTTTGATGTTTCTGTGGCCTCTCTTTCATATTTAACTTCTTTTCAGGTAGTTGCGTAGTAGTTTGAGCAATAAAGAAAATTTTCATGTTTTTAAGTGGTGACAATTTTTTTTCCCTCGTTGGTGTATCTGACTTTCATTTTGCCTTTATTATGTATTTCTCGCATTCTATAGTTTGGTCCTTTGTCATGATAGTGATTTTGACTGTGGATAGGCTAGGCTTCTTTTTCTCTATGTCATAATTCATCTCTTATCCTCGTTGACTGCTAAATGATTTATCAGTTTCAGGTATTTTTCATATTTTCACATTTCTCTGATATCCTATCCTTCAAGCTTCATGCTTTATAAATTTAAGTTTAATAACGTCTGCATTCAGTGGTTGTTACTGAGTAACGTACATGTTCCATCTCTGTCCACATGTTCATGAGGCAGAGTTGCTTTTACATGTAGTTTATTTAGTGATTGTATGAATGCTTATATTGTTTCATCTCCATCCATACTTGCTGCATATTATAATTAGTTTAGGCTCTAATCTCTGTATTTCATTTTACCTAGGTGGACTTACATAAAAAAAACTCATCAATCTTGTGATACTCTTATAGTTTCTGTACTTTGAAAGTATGCAGGATTAAGGTGCACAATTATTAATGAAAACACCAGTGATTTAGAAGTATATTGACTTTCATGGCTTTGAACTGTGCAAACACCTGTAGGCTGTGGCTATAAGACAACTATGCTGCGTAATGTTTTATGAAGATGATCTGAACTCTCATTATTTCTTACCTTATTTTCCACTTCTCCTTTCTTTGTAATAAAATAAATCAAGGTAATATATTGGTCAATTTTTATATTATCATTAAAATAGGGCTGTGTAAAATGTATGGTGATGGTTATTCTGGTGAAGGGCAAAAAGTTGCTTTGAACATTGGAGTTTCTGGTCTAGGTTACTCTGAATATGGGATCTTAGATTAACGAGTTGTGCTTCTCATGTAATGGAATGTACCGGACAATAAATTGCACCATTTCTTATGTACTTGCAGAGCAAGTGGATGTTTTTGTGGCCGCCAAAGCAATTTATGAGGTTTCTGTTGAGATAACTATGCCATGTATCTGCAAATATTTAGACTTTCAGCTGCTAGTTGCCAATCAAAACCTTGTTTTGGCATTTGTTTTCAAGATGTCTTATATTGTGTAGGCATTTCTAACTTGACAGCAAATCAATCGTTGGGTTTCATTGTTTCTCTGTTGAAGTGTTGATGCTTATTATTAATATGAAGTTCCTTGTTGGAGGGCAGTTGTGCATTGATTTTGATGCATCATGTGTATGAGGTATCTCCGGCTTAAAAAAAAAGAAAAAAAAAAAAAAAAGAAGGTAGCATCGCCATTCCTTTCTTTTTCCCTTCAAAATGGCTTCGGATGTGCCTGTCCCAAAAGTAATAGATGATGAAGTATCAGCATGCTTTCTCCAGTCTGGACATTGATATTGATACCATTGAGATTAATTGTAATTAATAGTAAATCTTTATATTTATCTTTATCTGTCTGCAAATCTTGTAGATGTCTGAATCTTGCTATATTACCTTGAAATGGCTTTATGATTTGCAAAAAGTCTGTAGCTTAAATTTCATGTCACGATATTCGACACATACCATGTCCTACACTGCTCCACCCAATATGACCTACTCATTACCAGAGCATTTTCCATAATCCTATCAAAGAAAGAAACCCTTGTTTCTTTGATAAGAATTAAGAAGCGTCTGGATTGCCATGGTGTATCATGTCAAAACTTCACAACTGGCAAATCACTCAGACAAGCTCTGCTGATTTGGCTACACTATGTTATCAGCCTTGAACTAAGATATTGGTCAGTGTGATCGTAGAGACCTAAATTTAGTCGTGGCTTTTAAGATAACAGGATTTACATAACCCTAATTAGGTATCTGCGGGACATGGAGAGCGCAGTTCATGTAATTAGTGCCACAGAAAATGCATGTACTTTAATATCTATATCATTAACAATTTAATGGTCACAAAGTAAAATATCATATGACCAAAGACCTAACCAGTGCACTTGCCAATCCCTACCAAATGTATACCTACTATATGTTGCATGCTCTCATAGTAAAACCTGGCATGGTTGAGCTAGAATTTCAGCATAGTTAAGATTCCTTGCAATGAGCCATTCAGACTTGCAATAGTGTAGTAATTTTTCAAAACCTCAAAATGTTGCTAATTTAACACTTCATATAACAGGACAGACGTTCCACCATAATAGCAATAAACAACTCAACTGAAAGTGCAGACAATCAATCAAAAATCCCAAAGGATAGATAATAAGGGTGTCATGCTAAGGAAAAAAGCCCCTACAATAAAACTCAATTAAGACCCAAGTAAAACCAGATCCACTGCCACTCAGTGTGACTTGATGTGTTGCTGAACAACATTGAGACCTTCACTTTCCTCACCGTAGTCCTACAAACCACACAGAATATGTAAGACCAACTCTGATCATTTAAACCCAAACTCCAAAAAAAGTAGAAATGAGAGAATCGTATAATCAACTAAACAAGCAGACAAGTGACTGCAAACATAAAATATTATCAGAGTAGTCTCACACCTTAACTACGACGCAAGAGCAACCAACAACCTTCCTCGCCTTGCCTTCAGAATCAATCTTACACAACTGCATCAAGAACCCAATATATAAATAAATAACTACCATGTTATCATGAAATTTAAATCATGATCCAATTTCAAGAAACAAAACTAGAGAAAAATACAACTACAATGAAGAATTAAGCACCAATCCATCCACAAAGTTATGATTCACTCCATCAGAAAACAGAAATGCAAAGTAGCAAAAATATTTGAAAAATAAAAAACCCTTTCACCTAACAAAATATAAGAGTGAAAATAAAAAACAAACAATCTCATATCATGATACTATATGCTCTCACTAATCACCAATTCTTTCTGTTACAACAAAATTCATAACAAATTGCACAAAAAACAATACCAGAGATTCGTTGTATATTTCCTCTATTTGTACCATCAAAATCACAACACAATCAAACTATAACACCAACAAGAAGTAAACATCAGCTGCCTATCTACAATTCAATTAAGGGTTTAGCTATTCATAACAAAACATAAGCTCACACAAATGACATAAAAAATTAAAAGAAAGAAACTAACTGATTTAACAACAATACAATGAAGAAAAAGAAGAACACTTACACCAGCCCATTCACCAAGGGTTTTAGCACTAGGGACAGTTAAAAGGCCACAACCATGATCAGCACAAAGACCCTTAACAAGCTTAACGTAATCAGGCTGATTACAATCCTCAGCTAATACACAGAGCTGAGCTGCATTCTTCTCTATTACTTTTGCACCTTCATGTAGCCCTCTTGCAAGTCCTCCATGTGCCAATGATTTCTTTAATACTAATTGCAATGCTGTCATTAAATCCATTGGCTCCCCAAGTGGCTGTGCTGCCGTCTCTACTGCCACTACGGCTGCTGCACCCTCTTCACTGCACAAAAAAAAGGGAACCTTTATGAATTTTTTTCTAATGAAAGATTGAAACTTTATGAGTTAATTGAAGGAAATTTCTTACCCTGACATTGTTGCCGTTTGTGGGTTCGCCGGAAAAAGAGATAAAGTGAGGTTTTGTAATGGGAGAATTACAAGGAGGAGGAGATGGCTGCGTCTGTGCAAATGGAATTGTTGAAGAAAAAGAAGATACTTATATAAGGCAAATTAGGGTTTTTGTGTGTGTGTGTTTTTTTTGGGCTTTGGGTTGTTGTTATTATTGGAAGTCTGTGAAGTCCTTGGCCCAATAAGGTTATGCAAAATTTCAGTTCAAAATTAGCCTAGAGGATAAAGAATATGTAAAAGATAAAAAAGTTACCTAATGAAAGTTTAGGGATGCATTTGGAATCATCATCTTGAATTGTTCAAAAAAAAAAAAAAATCATATTGAAGAGTGAAAATTATCCTCAAAATTACAAGTAACTCAACATTATAAATAACAAAAAATCTAAAGTATATATATAGTCCATAATTTCATTTTGAATGGATAATAATTTTTCTAATTTAAAATTAAGCGAAAATAAATAGTTGTTAGATACACATATTGTAGCAAGAGTCAATAAAAAATATTAACCCACCTAATAAAACTTAAACTGCTTAATTTAATCTTTTTTACAAAAACAAAAGTTATTTATTAAATCATTATTTTTTCGATTATAGAGCTAAAATCATAGGTTGAAATTCTATATTTAAAAGTAGTTAATTCAACTGACTTTAAATTTAAAATTAAAATAGTAAATATCAAAATCCTATATTTAAAAGTAGTTATTTCATCTGATTTTTTTTTCTTTTTTGAGATAAAATGAAAATTCATTGACTATAAATCATCTGAAATTAATTGAGCTATATGAGAGTTAGGTGCGGCATACCACACCGAAAAATCTGTCATAAAAACATATAACTTAGCTAAAGCATGTGCTACCTGGTTCGCAGAACTTTCAATAAACTTAAAGCTAACATTAAAAATGTCTTGCTTTAGAAGAAAAACATCCTGAACAAGAAGGGCCAATGCAGATTGAGGAATAGTCTGGAATCTGGATGATAGCTTGGCAATCAGACTCGACCTCAACATTGCCAAAATGATGATCCTCGACCCAACTTAATGCTTCTCGGATGGCGATGGCTTCACCAAATTCAGGATCCATACTGCCAGCAAAAGATTGAGCTCCCACTGCTAGAAGCCTTCCAGTATGGTCACGAAGGATCCAACCAATACCATGCATGACATGTTTTGATTACTCCAAATAGCAGCATCAATATTTAATTTCACAAAGCCATGGGAAGGTGTACACCAGAGACACAAGAATAGCAAATTTCAAAATCCTATATTTAAAAGTAGTTAATTCATCTGACTTTAAAATTAAAATTAGAATAGTAAATTTCAAAATCTAAAATAGAATAATTATTTTTAAAAATAATTTAGAATTTTTTTTTAACCAACATAGTTTAAAATATTTTTTATATTGTATTATCTAATATATATTATGCGGTCCACACAAAAACTTAATATATAACTAACTTTTGTACTAATTTTTTATTTTAGAATAATTTTTAATCAAGGGGGAGAAAAAGAAAACAGTTTAATTATTTAATTAAAGTAGCAATCATTTATTTATTGAGATAATTATAATTTTATACCATGTGGTTTGGTCTTTTGACAAAACTAGTCCATGTGATTTTTTTTGACATTTAAATACCTTGTGTTTTATATTTTTTTACACTTTATTACCCTTACAACTAATATCATTATTATTTTATAAGAAAATATTGATATAATATTAAATTTCAATGATAAATTTATTCTATATATTATTTATAATATATTTAACCAATTAGTTACTTTTAAAAATATTATAAATTTATTTTAAAAAATTATTTTTTTATTCATAAGAAAATTAAAAATACATCTAAACTTAATTTGTTGTGAGTTTATTATAGTTAGTTGAATGATATATCACTCATTATATGATTATGATATTAAAATTTCATATTTTTTTAACATTAAAATATATATTTTAAACAATAATTATTATAAGGTATTAAAGTGTAAAAAATTATCACATAACTAATTTTGTCAAAATGTGAAACCATATGATATAAAATCGTATTTATCCCTTATTTATTTATTTATTCTCATTAATAAAAATTTCATCTTCAATTTCTTTGTTTGACCAAAAAAAAAAAAAAAAAAGACAACTGTTGGACTAATGAATAATACAACATAAACTGAAAGGACCTAAAAGTTTTTTAAAAAAGAGAGGTCCTTACATTTCCACGTTGAACTTTCCAAGAAAATTTCAAGAGTCCCGCTTCCATAGAAGTAACTACAAGAAAAGTGGAAGAAGAAGAAGAAGAGAAATTTTCCCTCTAAAAAAAAATGTGCATTGACTTGAAGCAAACAAGTCAAGAGGTAGAGACCCATAAAAACGCCAATGGACAACAAAATATCATTTCTTGTTTTCGTTTTTTTGTTTTTTGCTACGGATATTGCCTGGACTTTTCAAGAAAGGTAAAAATTTTCTGTTTCTTGCTTGCTTCCTTCTATATTTGTTTCAGTTGTTTTTGATGAAATTATGATACCCAGTTGAAAGTTCTACTAATTTTAGCTTTTGGGTTCTTTTGATTTATGTTGTTTGCTTTTAGTTACGATTTGCCATTAATGGGGGCATTAAGATTGCCTCAAGAGTTTTACTTTTTTTTTTTAATGATTGTTTTAGTTGTTGTATAAGTATGATGGATGATTTTTATGAACTGGGTTTGTGTCTGTTTTTAATGTACTTGCTGGAATGTATGCTTTTTGGGTATTTATTATTATTATTTTGCAATTTTTGGTTGCATTTGTTTGCATAGTTCAGTTTACTCGGTTGGTTGAAAGGAAATGAAATGATGTCTATGCCACTAGTGAAGCTAGTGATTGTAATTTTGGGTCAATGAGCACCCCTTTATTATCCTAGTCTCCTAGATGGTATCCACACTTTCAAAAAAAAAAAAAAAAAAAAAAATCTAACACAAAGAGCTTTGGTAAGCTTATCAAATATCCAATTTATCATCTCCAAATGCGATGATCACAAATTTATCAAATATTTATTACTCGTAAATATATCACTTCTCTGGATTTATTTTTTCAATACAACAGTAAACAACTCCTTTTAAAATATCAATATATAGTGTGATTGAATGAGAAAAAAAAAAGTTGCTGGTGTTTAGTTCCTAATTGATGGAGTTGGATTTGGTTATAAATTCCAATCTCTTGGTCACAATATAATAAGAACTTGGTAAGATTTACGTGTGAAATGTTAAAGTTCATAAATTAGTAGAGAATTAGAAAGAATTTAGTATATATACAGGGTTGCCAAATTTCTTAGCTGTAAAGGTATTAAAAAAAAAAATCCTTATGGAAAATTAATGGAAACTGGGGAATTTAGAGAAGTTGCTTTGCTTTGTGACCGCTGGCTTTTTGACATGATTGTCCACCTGTTCTTATTTGGTACATCTATTTCTGGCTCGGTAAAATCATTGGCGTGTGTGAGTAGTATAAACTGTACTTGCATTTGAGTTCACAGCTATAAATATATTACTTTTCCTTTTATGGGTTGCACAGTATACGTGCATGCAGTAGAAAGAATTTTTTTCAGGGTACAAGATACGCATTATATCAAGGGACAACTAACACCATCCTTTTTGGTTGTAGTTTCATTAGAGGACTGGAATAAATGGCACTGGAGCTTATACCTATTGGAACCATTTTGGCCGTGCTGACAAATCAGGTCCTTAAAACAGCTCAGGCTGCAAAAGATGTTGTGATTGAGACAAAAAGTTTCAAGGTTCTGTCTAAGCATCTATTTGACATTGAACCCGTGCTAAAAGAATTGCAGCTTCAGAAGTTGAATGATTCTCAAGCTGCCAGGCTAGCTCTTGAAACACTTGAAGCAGATGTCAAGAAGGCAAATAACTTAGTTGAGAAGTACAAAAATCGAGCCCGTTTTTACTTACTGTTGAAGTGCCGGCACATTGTTAATGAAGTACAAGAAGTAACGAGGGATATTGGGAGGTCTTTAGCTGCACTATCCCTTGCAAATACTGAAGTGCTTGCAGGGATATCTGACCAGGTAAATAGGCTACATAATGAAATGCAAAGGGTAGAATTTGAAGCATCACATTCTCAGCTTCAAATTGTTGACAAGTTAAAGCAGGGTATTGATGATCAGAAGCTTGATCAGGGTTTTGCAAATGACATGCTTGAAGAAATAGCCCGGGCAGTTGGGGTACCTGTAGAACCTTCGGAGATTAGCAAAGAGCTAGCAAGCTTTAAAAAGGAAAAAGAAGAAGCTGCCAACCGGAAAGAAAGGGCTGACGTTCTCTTCTTGGAGCAAGTTATTGAGCTGCTTTCTCGAGCTGATGCTGCGAGAGATTATGAAGAAGTCAAGAAGCAGTATTTTCAGAGGGTTCAGGTTATAGAGCGATATGATGAGAAGGAGGAATACATAGCTCCTCTCACTCCTTTCCTTTGTCGTATAAATGGGAACGTGATGGATGATCCCGTTAGCCTTTGCACTGGCACTACATGTGAGAGAGCTGCTATTGAAGTTTGGTTTGATAGTGGAGACAGAACTGACCCAGAAACTGGTGAGATTCTTGAAGATACAACTTTGAGGTCTAACCTTCCTCTTAGACAATCAATAGAGGAATGGAGAGAACTGAATTACTGCCTTAGAATCAGAGTTTGTCGGACAAAGTTGTTATCAGATGTGGACTCTTTTGTGGAAGATGCCCTAAGTCACATGCAGGATCTCATGAGAGAAAATTCTATTAACAAGGATTGGATCTCAATTGCAGGCCTAACGGATATTGCCATTTCTATCCTTGGGAGGTCTCACAACAAAGATGTAAAGAGGAAGATTTTAGTTACTTTAAAGGATATTGTTGAAGGGCATACAAGGAATAAGGTAAGAGTATGATTGTATACCTGAATAATACTGAGGCATATTTAAATCTTCCAGCCAACTTAGTTCTCAGACATCCTCCCATCTTATAGAACATTATTTTAGTTTTATTGTGCTTTCACTTGTTGAGCTTCAGGATCATTTTAACAATGAGATGCAAAAAAAAAAAAAAAAAAGGAATAATTATAGATGTAGAGAAATGAACTAACTAAAATTTGTTTTGAATACAATGCCTGCATTGTTTGGTCATTCTATTGCTTTTTTCTTATTGGCTTTATAATCATTAATAACTTGAAGTTTCAAGGTATCAGTTTGTATTTTGTAACAATAACATGTGCTTTTTATATAGTCTATTATATATATGTATCTTACTCATTCTATAAGAGTATATAACAACAATAAAAATTAACCTTTAGTGTATTAAATTCAAAATTTGTGTCAAATGTTGTAGGAAAAAGTAATCAACTATGAGGGATGGGATCACATCGTTCCATGCTTAGCGCGTGACTCCATCATCTCAAAGGCTGCAGTGGAATTGCTATTTGAGTTGTTGCAAGAGAGATCTGGTTGGAATGTGTCTGCGTGCAGGAAACTTTCTCAACAATGCAGTGCAATTCTTTTCCTTGTCACCCTCTTGAATGGTCCTGTCAGGGAATCTGCTGTTTATGCAGAAAAAATCTTGAATAAACTTTTTGAAATTGACGAGGCGAATATCTCTCGTGCTGCGAAGTCAGGCTGGTATAAGCCACTTGTTGAGCGGATTGTGCAAGGTTAGAAACTTTTCCCATCTAGACTTCTTGAGATGCTATCTTTTGTTTGATGCCAAATGTAATTTTTATGTAATGTCATTGGAGAAGGGCATAACTTTTTCCTTAGTCTCAAACCCTGAAAATATTTGTGGGACAGATTAGTACACTGTCTTTTTTGGTTATTATGATGGTGTAGGACTAGATTATTGGAAATTTCTTTTGGCTCTTTGATAGCTGAGAAATTAGGGATGTCAAAGTACTAGGATGGAGCAGGCCCAGAAACTAGATTTCCAAGTACTGACATATTCAAATGCTTGATTTAATTTCCACCATTGCTATATCGTAGATCAAATAAGGGAAAGAGAGCAGATAAGAGATACTACTGACATGAGAAAAATCATACCTTCTAAATGAGACTCAACTTATGGAATATTCCATTATCACAAATAAAAAGAAAATAACTACAGAAGCCATTGGACTGTTTCTTTGTCCTGTGAAGTTAGGGCTCAGAGTTGGCTAACATCGTTGTCTTCCTTGACTTCTCATTAGTCATGAAAGAAAAAAGGAAGACAACTAAACAAGAACCTGAATATGAATGGATTTAAGTATTAACCAATAAATGTGAAAGTATTTACAAACTAAAATAATAGGAAAATAAACTTTAGCTGGTTCTGCAAGTTATCAACTTTTCAAAATATGCCATCTGTGATAATTCATTATAGTGCCAAATTCCATTAAGCAATAGTGTCTAAAAGAACCAAAAAAAAAAAAAAAAATCTACTTTGGCCACAAGTTCTGGCTCATGACTGATCTGAGCAAATTAATTGCAAAGATCTTCCATATAGGGTAAAGTCGTAAACAACTATGTCACTTATTGGTTAACATAAGTTCGTAAATAACAAGGTGCCTATTCCATTACGAGCCAGTTTGTTATAGCTTGTTGTGGAAGACATTTCCCAAGTATAGCCTATGATGCTGTAAGGTCTATGAAGCTGCCGTACATATCCAAGACTATATATAACATAAGCTCAATAGTGCTTGTGTTTTTTATTCCATGGATGTATAACTATGGCCTCAGCTTTTCCTTAGCTGTTTATCTGTTTGTAGCTTAATAGTAAATGATCGACTATTGTCCTTGGAGTGAAAAGTTAATCATATTGTTCTGGTCCTTCTAAAATTTTCAGGTCCTGAGTCTTCAAGGATATCAATGGTCACGGCTATAGTTAATATGGAATTGGTTGTTTCAAATTTAAAGCTACTTGGTGAGGAAGGGATAATACCTCCTTTGCTTGAAATGGCAGGTTTGGGCAATATTGAATCGAAAGAGCTTTCATTGTCTGCCTTGGTTAAGCTATCTGATTGCCATGCTAATAAAGAGCTTATTTCTTCTGCTGGTGGGCTTCCTCTTGTTTTAAAACTAATGTTCTCTCCCCATACACGGAGGACAATTATTATAGTAAAATGTGCTGAAATCCTTGAGAAATTTTCTTCTGATGATGACGGGATTAAATTTCTTGTTGATGAAAATGGAAACCAGCTTGAGTTAGAACCAATTATCACCGATTTGTTAGCTTTGCAACAGGTCCCGAGCTCATCTCACAATGTTCGGAGGCCTGCTTTACGTGCACTTCTTGGGATATGCAAGCTTGATGCCGGGTTGGTTAAGACTGCAGTTCTCACTGCCCATGGTGTTTCTTTAATACTTCCTCTTCTTGATGACACAGACCCAGAAATTCGTGAAATTGCCATTAATCTTCTTTTCCTCTTCTCCCATCATGAACCACAGGGAGTAGTGGAATACTTGCTTAAGCCAAGAAGACTTGAGGCATTGGTGGGATTTCTTGAGAGTGATGACAAAAGTGATGTGCAGAAGGCTGCTGCAGGCTTATTAGCCAATCTCCCAAAATCTGAGGAAATGCTTACTATGAAGCTAATTGAATTGGAAGGGCTCAATGCACTTGTAAATATTATAAAAACAGGGACCATGGAAGCAAAAGAAAATGCTCTAAGTGCACTCTTCAGGTTCACAGATCCTGCAAATCTCAAGTCACAGCAGATTGTAGTTGAACAGGGAGCCTACCCTTTACTTGTAAACTTACTGACAACTGGTTCTGTAACAGCAAAGGCAAGAGCGGCTGCTCTTATTGGTGATCTTTCCATGAGCAGCCCAAAGCTCGTTGTTGTATCCAAACCAACTGGATTCTGGTGTTTTCATCCAACACGTCCTCATGTATGCCCAGCACATGGAGGCATCTGCAGTGTGAAAACTACGTTTTGTCTAATGGAGGCAAATGCATTGCCTGCCTTAGTTGAGCTCTTACACGGCAAGGTTCATGCGACTGCTCATGAGGCAATTCAGACACTCTCCACTCTAGTTCAACAAGGTTGTCCTAACAGAGGGGCCAACGTGCTGCATGAACATGATGCCATAAAGCCTGTGATAGATATTTTAAATTGGGGAACAGATTCTCTAAGAGAAGAGGCATTGGGATTCTTGGAGAAGGTATTTCTATCAAAGGACATGGTGGAACACTATAAATCAGAAACTAGACTGCGTCTTATTGGTCTGACTGGCCAGAATGTTCACCAAGATGATAGCCGGATTGGGAGGAAGGCTGCAAGAGTTTTATCGCTCCTTGAACGCTATTCAAGATCATCAACATCTCTGCTGCCAGGAATATTTGGGTGAAGAAAATCTGAAGCCAGGCCTGAACCGGTCTCTCTACTCATCAGGATCAGGACTGCAAATGAGTACAAAAAATGAAAAATAAAAAATTACCTAATGTGGCATTGTTATCTTACTTAATACAGGATCTTAGAGTAACTTATTCTATTCCATATTTTTCTTAGATAAAGCTGTACAGACACCTCATAAACCAATTTTAAAGAAGAAAGTATAGATTGCTTTTAGATATCTCAACCTTTCTTTACAACTTATTTTTGTTCTTTTGTTGACACTTTCAGTTTCATTCATCTGAATTATCATTATCTGTTGCTGAAGTTTTGGAATTTGGATTGAGCATTTTGTAAATGTTTTTGCTATTTTTACTTTTCTTTTATGATAGAAGCTTTTTCATTTCATTAGAGCTGGAAAAAGCTACTGCATGAAGCATAGTAAATGCTAACATCTTGCTGTGACAACATTGCACCTAATTGAAAGCGTTTTAAGCATAATTATTAAAAAGAAATGAAAGTTTGAGCCTTACATCTCAGGTCTGTGGCAGATTACATTTTATAACCAGATTTAGGACTCAGGAGACATTCTGAACTTCAATTTTGGAATTATTTTGCAGTTTCTAACTTTTTTTTTAAAGCATTTTGCAGCTTTCTAACTTGTAATGTAGAAAGTTAGACAATTAATTATTTCTTTCAAAATTTTTGAAGTGGGAGAAAAATTTAAAAAATTTACATCCAACTTATTTCAACTTATAAACAATGAATGCGAAAACGGAATATTTTGCAGAAATAAAATCCAATTTATCCACGTCTGTTCTGTTGGTTCAAATGTCAAAAAAAATGGAAAAATTTTGAGTTCAAAATTTATAAATAAATGCTATGAAAATTTTGTTGTAACTCAACTCAAATTAAACCAACATTTGTTACCACTAATATGAAAGTCATCGTACTAACAACTAAACACCTCTTTAATTTGTCCACATCCAAGGTTTTAAGTTGGCATCCTTAAAAAGCCACAAAGTTGTCCTAGAAAAGATTAGAGGGGTACCCTACAAACCAAAGGTCCTAAAAGCATAAGATGTGGAAGTTAACATATATAAAAGGGGCAAATATGTACTTTTAACAGAAGAGGGAGTGATGACAGACCAAAGTTCATTTCACGTAAAAATATAAGCTTTTTATGGGTCTCTCTCGAGAAAAAAAGAAGAGAAAACAGAGAGTGCCAATGAACGAGGAAGCAGAGAACATTTTAAGCATTGAAAACCCAAAATACCCAATTCAATAAACAAAGCTTAAATAAACAAAAAAGCACCTGATTTCAAGCCAAATATTGACCACTCCCAAACTGCCTACAAATAGGACTAATATCTGCTTGCATTGCATGCTCTACACTTTGCTAAAGATGGACCCTTTAGCTGGGCTTTTGTTAAATTCTTGAAAAAAAAAAGGAAAATGCAAATAGGTCATTTTGTTTTGATGCTAGGGCAAATGGGTTTCACTCACAGGACTGTTTTATTAATGTGGGTTTGAGTTAAAAATCTGTAGAAATCACATATATGGACACAGAGAGAAAGTGAAAGTAAAAGTTTTTTTTAGTTTTTAGGTGGGAGGATTTGGGTGTGGCTTAGAGATTGTTACAAAAATGGTTGATAATGGAGTTGAGCTTGAGCTGCAACTTAAGGAGACTGGGACTAGGCTACTGGACCCTTTATTGTCCACTGATGAGCTTCTTAATATGCTTGATGTAATGTCCTCTTCATCTGATGTTTACTTTGTGCATTTGTGTTTTGGGATTTTTGTTGGTATATTGTGTTGCTTATTAGAATTGTGAATTTGATTGTTTGTTTATCAATTCTGTTGCAGGTTTATGTGATTGTGTTTTGTGTATGTTGATTGTGTTTTTTATATGTTGGTTTTTGGTGAATTCCTTTTTTCAATGATATTGTTAATTTAGGGAGAAGGATACCTGGAAATTTGTAGTGATATATGGGCTTTTTGATTCTTGCTGTGTAAGCTTGCGTATGTGCTTTATTTTCATCTCTTCTACTTTTGAATTGAAAATTGCATTTTGTACCCAATCACTGTTGGGTCAGGATTAAATTTGGTGTAATTTGGAGTTTTGTTTTATATCATGCTACTCATGATGTCCTCCTATAAGCATTTGTCTTTTGGGTGTTTGTGTATTTTGGTCATTGGAATGTTGAACAGCAAGAACCTTCCAGATTGATATTAGATGATAGTCGGAGGTTGCGAGGTGGACATCAATTCAATTTAACTTCTTGACCTTGAAATGGTGAAAATTGTTTGTTTGACTAACACTGTGGCTTTGATTGTTTGTTAGGGTTGCATAGGATTACTGCTGGATCATATTACATATGTGTGTTTAAATCAGTAACAAATGATGTGTGTATTGGGATTAGCATAATAGGTTTAGGAGCAGCAGCAATTATTGGTGTTGGGTGGAATCTGTTCCCAGTCACTGATGTTTCTTTTGATATATAATTTGTTTTTATGTATAATTGGTGATTCTATGTTGGTTTCTTATTTCCTTCTTCTATCTTATAATGCAATTAATTTCTGTTCATTGTTAAAATCTGTGTGCATGGTCCTATTTACTCAGGCACATTGCTGATGGCTTTTTTGGATGATTCAAGACCCACAACTACTTCTATGCTTTCAGTTGTAAATTCATCTGCGTGACTAAAACCTTGCCCATAAACAGTACAGTTTATGATATCTGTTTCTTTCCACGGATTTGGATCGTATCATAAAAATTCTCCTTATGCCTCCAGTTGTTGAAAATTTTGCTATTTTTTTCATTTTTCTGTTTACTTTTGTTGTTGTGACTCTGAAATAACCACAGGAGTTGAAGTCAGTAGTTTATCTAGATATAACTTAGTTTTTATCTATATGTTGCAAAGAAGATTGGGAGTTGGGAGTATGGAGTTTGTGGTGAAACTAACACTCTTTGTATCCATCTGGGTTTTCTTGGAGAATTTGGAGTTTGAGCTCAATGCTATAGGCATTTTCATCGTAGAAATAGGTAGGAAGAGGTATTTGATGATGCCATTCACTTGGTGATTTTGTGGTCTCTAGGAGATGACGAACTTTTTGAATCTTTGAAAATATGGAATCACGGCTGTGTCAAAATATTTGGTACATGCTTGATGTCTTAGTCTCTGGTACATTTTTTGATCCTAATTACAGCTTCTTGTGAGCTTTTATCTTTAAAAAAGAAAATATAACTATCTGGTTGGAATGTTGTCCTGATATGTACCAATAGTGGAATTTTTCCCAGCTCAGATAAGCAGTTATTTAAACCTAGTTGTGGTTGTCATACGGGTCCTTCCTATTATAATTTGTTTAACTTACATCTTGTAATATTGAGTGTTAGGATAACTTTGACTTGCCTCAATGGATCTTTGGATGCAAACATCTTTGGTATTGCTCATTTTCTTACAATGCTGATATAAATGTCTTCTGCATGTGCTTGGTGTCAATGTATTACTTTCACTTCATGGGTTCATGTCCTGAACATTTTGCACTTTGGTGGTCATTTGAGCTTCTGATCATTTAAAGAATTTTGTTCTTCATAAATGCTTCTGGATGTCTTTGTTGTATTTAAATATTTTTATTTTTCCTAATATCCTAAAATTTTTATCATTAACCGACTGGATTCATTAACTGATTGGTCTTTTTTTGGTGTTCTAGAAACTTGAGCGTTTGCTCATAAATGTGGATCAAGCACCGTCAAGATCAATGCAAGATGCACTTCTACCCTCCATGAAGGCCTTGATTTCTAATGCCCTTTTGAAGAACTCTGATGCAGATGTGAAGGTCTCAGTTGCTTCTTGTCTTAGTGAGATTACAAGAATAACGGCACCAGATCCTCCTTACAATGATGACCATATGAAGGTAATAGTACAACTAAAATTAAGATTTCATAAATTTACGGACATTCCATGTTATATGGTTTCAAATGCATTGAAATAGTTCAATACGTGAGCTTATATATGTTTTTCTAAGGCTGTTGTTGTTAGTCTGCTTTTCCTTTGGTGAGCAGGAAATTTTTCAATTGATTATAGCAGCTTTTGAAAAGTTGTCCCATGTGTCAAGTCGTTGTTATATGAAGGCAGTTTCAATTCTTGACACTGTTGCAAAGGTTAGATCATGCTTGATCATGTTGGACCTGGAGTTGGTTGAGCTAATTGTAAAGATGTTTCAACACTTCCTAAAGATCATTAGGTAAGCGACTTGCTGATCATTGCACAATCTCCTAATGTACATAAAGAGGACGTCACTTTCTATTCAAATAAATGATTTTAAACTTTACCATCCCCCTAGACTCTATTTTCATTTCCAGATTCAATCATGGTTTTTGCATTCCATGCATGCTTACCAGTGAAATGGCAATTCTTGTAACTTCTAATAGAATAAAAGCAATGTATCTGTTCATAGAATATACTTGTAAAAATTTGTGTTCTGAGAATTAATACAGTCAATGTGGCTTTTTGAATTGAATGCTTAACACTGCAAGCCTTTAAACACAAATTATTTTAAATGAAGCTGAAGTGGAGATTCAGGCACAGATTTTTTCAATGTAATTTCTATTGAAGAGTAAGTTTCAAGTTCGTGTACTTGTAATATCAACTTTGTAGGGCTTTGAAGCATGCTGATGGAGATGTTTCAATATAATTTTCATTGAAGTACAAGCTTTAGTCAAAACTGGGTTGTAAAGTTTTAGTTAAAAGTCATTAGGAAGTAAATAAGTCTAAAAGACTTTTGGAGTTGAAAATTCTCCAGGAGGGAGATATTTCATTTTTCAGAATTGAGAGGAAAGCCAATACTCCTTTGTTTGCAGCATGGGCTTTGTTTATTTAGAGGTTGGTCGTATGATCCAGTCATCTTTAAGATAGAATGGTTAATATTTGCACACTTATTTTATGCATATCTGTTATCAGCACTGTAACGATGGTAATACATCCAGAATTGGCTTTGGCTCTTAAAAAATTGCTGTAGATTCCTCACTATTGTAGAAAGAAAGGAAAAAACTAGCAATTAAAACCCTTAATATAAGTGGTAGATACTAGATAGGGTTCAGTAACGGAATCCTGTTCCAAGATTTCTGGTTTTTGCTTAAGGGCAACATTTATTGGCTTTTCCTTGAGGACAAATAGCAATTTCCATTTTGAAGTTCTGTCATAAGGCTGCACATCCAATCATTTTATCCTCTTTCTGAAGTAATGACTATGAAAAGTATCAAAGCTTTGGGCTATGTTCAATGGTTGAATTTATTCGTTAACTTTTTGCATGGTGGATTTGACACTTGCCTTAATTCAATAAATGAAACAGAAGGATTCAGGTGTTGAGGGGCCGCGGTTTCCAGAGTGGTTGAGTTTAATTTACATTGATTATACCATAATTTTATTACAAAATGTCATAAAAAAAATTTAAGTTGTGCTAATACTCTAAATATAAAAACCAATTAGACCCTAATGTTTGCAAGAGAACAGATTTAGTGTTGTGGTTCTTTTCTTTCGTTTTTTTTTTTTGGGCTGTTTCATGGTGTCACCTTATCTTTGTATTCTTCTTCAGCTTTTGTGGAAGTTTTTATTTTGTCGTCTTTTCTGTCTCAAATGGTAACACGCCATACTATAAGATACAATAGCTCTATGTAGAGTGTTAGAGTGAGGTTACACAAGTGATGAGGGTAAATGTGAATTTTTATTGAGCAGTTAGTGTCTGGATAACCTAAGTACAATCCTGTGGTTAGGGTGTTGTCTTTAAAACTGAAGTTGTCTCATTTTTGGTGAAACAGCATCATGTAACTTGATAAGTGTTTTTGTCTTTTTATTTTAGCTGCCCTTGAAATGTTTATATTATCTTATATACATGAGTCACAAATGGTAGCTTCTTTTTGTTTGATCCAAGGTCCAACCATCCAAATGCTGTATTTTTGGCCATGGAAACAATTATGACCTTGATAATAGATGAAAGTGATCATATATCTGTGGATCTTCTCACTCCCCTTTTGGCCAGTGTAAGAAAGGAAAATCAGGTATTTTGTTGTTCTAGTCTCTGCTCCGCCACCCCACACAAACACACACACTTACCTTCTCATTTTATTTTGATTTTTTACCAGTTCAGTAAGATTTTGCAATTTATCTTGTATTTCTTTGCAGAGTGCTTCTCCTATTGCATGGAAACTTGGGGAAAAGGTTTTTGTTAATTCTGCTTCCAAACTTAAATCCTATCTCAAGGAAGCAGTACACTATGAAGGCAGAGCTTTTGATGAGTATGCTCCAATAGTTGCTTCCATATGCCAGGATGAGTCTCGTACTGTAGTGTCTGATCATGTCAATGGTTCCAGGGACCATTTGGTATATTTTCTTTTTCTTGTCTCTGTTTTAATGAAATGCAACGTTATCTCAGTGTTAGTTCCCTTGGAATTTGAGAATTGCATTGCAGATGATTAACAGAAAATTTTTTGTTTGCTGATGGCAGATCCTAACTTTATTTTTCCTTTCCATAATAAGTTTTCCTGAGACAGATCAGATCCCCTGATTTTTTTTCTTTCAGATAATCTTTCATTTTCTCTGAATGGAGATGGTGGATATGGCGTAGAATTGCTTTAACTTTGACAAATTGTTCCTCAGTTCCCTGGCAGCATCATTCCCCTAGAATATAAGTGTACAATTTCAAACAGTCTTTCACATATATTTTAATCACCAAGGTTAAAGCAAACTCAAGAAAGGTTGATGGCAGGAAATGGTTTTACCTTTTAGATGACTTCTAGAAATCAATCTATTAAATTGTAAAGAAAATAAAAATTCCATGAGAAAACAACTAATCGACCTCATTCCATTAGTATAAAGTAAATTATTTTAGTACATGAGAACATGCCTTGCTGCATAAAAAATTGCTAGTAGTTTCTTTTTTTTTTTAATTTTTTTGCAAGGAAATTGTATTCATTGTTTGTTTATCTCATTGGAGTACGTGTAATAAGAAAACTGAGAAAGATTACAGTGCAATTTTTGTGGGGGCGTATGTTTGGTTTATTTCTTTCTTATACAACATATATCAGGATTATTTCAATATACATTATGACTAAATAACTGCTGCAATATTCAATTTCTCTTGTTGAGGTGACTGAGACGGCACTATCACCAGATGCTGCCTCTCCTGGAGAAGATCTCCATGGTGTGGATGGCATTCCTGAGTCAACTACAAGTAATGGAAATGCATCAATTATAAATGCTGACAATGGCTCAAATGAAAATTCTACAAAAGAACTGAAGCGTTGTTCTCTTGTCCAGCATAAAGAAAGCACAGAGGCACATGGTAATGCTGATACTGAAGTTAAGTTGGAAATGGATCAGGGGACTGTTCCAAGGAAAAGAGGATGGAAACCTAACTCATTGATGAATCCAGAGGAAGGTTATGATCATTGTTGGATTTCTATGGGCAGAAAAGGTGCAAAAGAACCTCGTGAGAAGAAGCTTCCTGACAAGGGAGTAGATTTGCACTTAGAAAATCCAATTCCAAAGAAATTAAATATGCATGTGACTGAACCCAGTGAATTGATGCCAGAAACTGGTGGCGTCGTAGATGCTTCTACCCTATCACCAGATCAAATCCTTCCTGATGGAATTCATCGTAAAAGAGGCCGGCCAAAGAAAAACATAAGCAATAGGAATCACGATCCTGATCCTAGCTCATTGTGTATATCAAAGGTGTTGAATATTGAAAGTGAGGAGAAAGCAGCAGAATATGAGGTCAGTTTGAGAAAGCGATCTGATAAAAGCAGTAACACAGAAGCAAAGCAACATAAGTGCTCGAGAAATATCGGACTTGCTGTGAAGACTGCTCAGGAGACATCTTTGCCTTCTGCCTGTCTGTTATCAGGTGACAAAGATGGCCCTCTGAATGAACCTGAAGAAAAACCAATGTATCGGTCAGCTTATAGAGGAGCAAAGATCATGAAAAAAGATAGTTCAATTGCCCAAACAGATACTGGCAGAAGAAGTTTGGTGATTAGTATTTCAAATGTAGGTGTTGCTGAAGCGTTTAGGATTAAGGTATGAAATGGATGTCTCATGTCCTATTCCTGCATCCCTTGGCATTAATTTGTGAAGAGTTTTTACTTCAATGCTTTTTTTTTTTTTTCCTTATAATCAATTGTACAGAAAAACAAACCTTCTCATAGAGATGGAAATAACAAGGAAGAAATGCCTAGAAAGAATTTCAAGAGGAAGCGCACACCAAGGAAGGAAGTGGTATAGATTGTTTATCCCTCGTTTTCAGTGTATTGTCCTGTTGGTTAAGAGTACTGTGATGTGTTTTAGTTCAACTTTTTTCTTTCCTTTTTTTTTTTTGTTACTAATGTAATTTACGAGGTCTTCCTTTTTTTTTTCTTTTCCTTTTTGTGATTATTTGATTGAATTGCCGCTGTTAAACTTTTGTTAGTTTTAGGACACTTCCTTTCATTATATGGTGCAAAATTTGGTTTAGGTGGTTGTAAAGTGCTGGCTTCAAGATATGAAGTGCCAGTTGCTGCTCTTTATTTCTTGTAATTTTACATTGAGCTTCATATGCATCTATTTTATGGAGAAAGGGAGCAGGCAATTTTGCCCTCTTAGCTCTTAGTCCAAAATGTCATTACTTTTAATGTGCATTAGAGCTAGTGAAGAAAAGAAATAGTTGTTCTACGGTTTGCAACTTGTACAGTGCTTATCATGTTCTTTGGGAACCATTATTGGGACTTGAGCTTGTTTCTCTTGACTATTTTGCAAAAGTTTCTTGGTCCAAACCTGTTCTGAAGATCAATGAACCATTTATATCTCCATTATGTTTAATAATTACAAATATATGTCATTTTTGTATTTTCTGTAATCTCTTACAAGTTGTTCTTCTAGATAGGCATATTTCCATTGTTTCATCTTCACTCTCTTCTAGCTAATTGCTATCTTTTGTAATTTTTACATTTTCGGTTTATTTATTTATCTATTTTTTGTTCCACTTCAGCCTCCCGAAACTCCTGATCTTGATGAACAATTGACCGGCAGAAGAATTAAAGTTTGGTGGCCAATAGACAGGATGTGAGATACCTCTAAGACTTAAAATTTATTTTATTATACTTTTATTTTTCTGTGAGATTTTTTAAGCATTATTTCTTTCATTTTTTCAGTAATGTTAAGTTAATATCTTGGTTTTTATATTAGTGCCTGCAGAATTTGATAATTTTTGAATTTGTTGTCTGTTTGATAGCTTTGTTATTCTGCACTGACAGTGGAGACTAATACCCTTTTGTGAATGTTATACATTTTATGTTCATAGTATTGTAAATTAGTGGGGATTAAGTACTTCTGTCTAGATATTTTGGAATTTCCACCATAAATCTATATAGAAAAGGGGGCTGATAGCACATGTTAACACTGGAACTTAAGAGGAAAGGGTAAAGGCTATAGGGATATTTTGGCATATGATTGACTATCCAATAAAAAAATAAATAAAAATAAATGGGTTCAAGTTTTCAAGTTGGCTAGGAGGCTGCATATGGTGATAAATCAGGATGATAATTATTATATGGGCTGGACTCAATGGCATGTAGCGAGAAATTGCTTTTGGTACAATAGGAAAATGGCAAAAATAAAAATGGTCCAAAAATATATGTGCCTTTCCAATTATGCCCGCTTAATCTTAAATTACCAGTAATCGGCATTAACTCGGTTTCTCTACTGAGGGCATGTGCCATGCTGGTGTAGCTTGTTGGGATTTGTATAATGATCTTTGTGCTGACCGGGACTGATATATAGCTGAATGGGATTTGATACTAGAGAAGTTGGATGTTTCTCTTGCTGTAGAGAGCTTTTGACTTGCTTTATGTTGGAGCTGGTTCAGTGCCTAGTCACCTTAGCACCAAGAAATGCATCATTGGCCTAAAAACTCACCAAGTGATTTTCGGTTTTAATCAACACTCGAGAACTTGGATCATAGATTACTATGTGCTAGACATCTTTGTCTCTTAAGTTTTAATTTTTCTAAGAGTGTACCTGTGAAACTTCTGTCATCACTGTGTTTTCCTATTCTGCAGGTTTTATGAAGGAGTTGTTGATTCCTACAACCCTGATAAGAAGAAGCACAAGGTGAGATGACCCTAGCTAACCCTAGTAAACTCTTCTCTTTTTGTTGATTCGTTTTAAATGGTCAAGGAGGGAAAACTGGGGTAGATTTTCAGAACCTATTCATTGCATTTATATTTAGCTTTTTAATCTTTTTCCATATATTGGCCCTTCCCTCATGTTAAGTAATGGACAATCATCTGTTTTTAATCGCACTCATAGTTGGCTTTTTATTCTTTTTCCATCTATTTGCCCTCCCAGGGAAAACTCTCATGTCAAATGACGAGCAATTCTGTCTGTTTTGCATCCACGAATCCTTAGATGTTGGACCATCCTATATTTGGCCCTCTTGTGGTTCTTGTTGCAAGACCAGCTTATCTGAAATACTTATCCTTGACAATCCTATATTCGTTCCTTGTATTATTTTTTTGTTGCAAGACCTGCTGATCCAAATACTGAAATACTCATTCCTGATGGAGTAATTAGTTGGTCACATGACATTTCAAAATCATCTCAAGCCCTGAGGCAACTTCTCTATTTTTGAAGGACGTAATTATATTTTTATCATTTCTTCGTATTATAGCTCTAAAATGTTTTTGCTGATGACTTTCTTCATGTTATAGCTTTAGAACATTTTTGCTGATGACTTGTTATCTAGATTTTGTATGCTGATGGAGATGAAGAGACAATAGATCTCAGAAGGGAACAGTGGGAACTAATTGGAGATGATATTTTGCCTAATAAAGTGGTATTGTTCATTTTGTTTGCACTTGGTACTCTTACTTAACAACTTATTTCTGCAAAGTGATTCATTTGTCTTGTTATTTTGTCTGTAATATTAGCAGGAACAAGTGACTGATATTTCAAAGGTTGATTCTTCATCTGATAAGTAAGTTATTCTGTTTCTTTCCATGATATTGCTACTGCTAGTCAGTATTGCTGTCCACTTTTCTTCTGCAACATCAAGTTTAGTTTTTTTATTATGCAACATAAACTAAGGGTTTTTTGTTTTATTTTTATTTTCTTGAAGTTTCTTGGGCTTCAATGTGTCAAATGGTTTTCTTCTTTTGATTTTATTTTTCTTCTCCTTGAAAAATTAGTAAAGCTGAGGTTTCTGGCATCTTCAGATGTGCTCAATTATTTTTCTATATTTCTGCGAGATATATTTTAACTCTTGATGCACAAATCTGCAAGGTGACGCCATCTTAAAATGCCATGGCTATTTATTTATATATTTAATAGAGAATGTAACACCTAGATAAGGACATTCCTTAAGCAAGTATTGTCTTTGACCTCGAGTGGTGAACTAGAAGTTGATTTCTACCATATCTTTTGTTTGATATTAAATGTCTTATCCTTGTGAAATTTATGATCAGACCACGGAAGCCAAAGGAAAAAGTGAAGTCACAGTCAGCCAAACAACTGAAGTTTGATTTCAAAAGGTTGGTTTTCATACTTCAATGGACTTTAGTCATTTTAATTTGATATTATCGACTCAAAGATTATGATGCTTTTCTAGGAGTGGAGCCACCAACATTTCAAAAAGAAAAGCTACAACATTTGGCAGCGAATATACTGGTGGCAATGCACAGGATGAACGTGCTTTCGTTGCGAAAGCTGTCAATGATGCATCCAGGCCTAACAGTGTCTCAGAAGATGAAGGTAGAAACTCCACCAGGGAGTTGAAGATGAAAAGTACAATGGTTGGCATCAAGTCCGAGCAGGTAGAACTAGAGAATGCAAGTCCACACATTGATGGAAGTCCTAGAGTTACTAATGAATCTTCCGGCATTGCCCCACCTAAAGGGGAATTTACTGAACAACCCGGCAGAAGTGAGCAACAGAGTGAAGTGAGATCAGTGGATTTGGCTGAAACTAGTTAGAAACTAATGTCTGTACAGAGACAGAAGAAGGGGATAAGAGGCTAAGAAGCTTTGTAAGTTTTGGTTTTGGTTTTGGTCTATAGCTAATATGAATCTTGATATTCAGTGATTCTGATGTACATGCAGCCCTTTCAGGCCCTTCTTATATACCCAGTTGCAAACTTGCAATGGACAATTGTTGGTTGCTGGGGCCTGTTTTGGAATGGATTTATATCTTAACAATCCACAAGGCCTTGGGACCTAAATTGTGATTTTGCAGCCCTCAGGAGGACTCAGATTTTGTAATTAAGTCTATGCATTGGAGGTATGAAAAAAAAAATTTAAGATGCAATTTGTTCATGGTCTATCAAGGTATGGAAACAAAGGAATTGAATGAAATATTTTTCCAATATTTATGTCTTTTCTCTTTTCATTTTCTATTTATTTTTTATCAAATGTTTATTTGTTCTAAAATTGCTATTAATTGATGAAATTGGGACACTTTCAACAAAAAAAAAAAAATAAGAGATTAAAACAAAATTGCAAAAATTATACCTTTGAATTTTTGTGTCGACAAGCCAAAAATAAAATATTAAATTATGAATATTTTTATCCATTAAAAAATTATATCACTTTGGTTAAAGTTTGACATTAGTCTATTATTGAGAAAGTGGAAAGCTACTTTTTTTTGTTGTTTCCCCTTTCAATACAATTGAAGAAATACTTTTCAATTATTGAAAAAAAAAAAAGCAAAGCTACGTTTTTTTTCTTTGACTGAAATGAGGAAACACTATTCCATTATTGAGAAAGCGCAAAACTACTTTGATATAATTTTTCGTTTTTGGTTTAATACATAATTTTGACACTATATATTTTAACAATGAAATTCTCATGATGTCAAAATTTTGTTTGATTCATAAGTCTGATATTTATTTATTTATTTTCAATATTTTTAATTCTCAAAATATAAAAAGAAAATTTTAAAAAATAATCTAATAGTGTATAAATAAAATATACAATAAATATAGTATTGAAGCATATCTAAAGTGTTTTGAAAAAGAAAAAAGTTCAAATGGTACAATAATTCGAATAAAAGCTTTGGTTGCTAACTTGCTATACTTTTATTTCTAATAAAGCACATCAATTCCATGTGGTTTCTTTATGTGTTTTTTTTTTTTTTTTAATGAACTGGGGAGGGGTGATAAAAATTAAATCCTTAACCCATTAATATTTTAAAGGAAATTATACCAGATTACTCAATATTTCACTTCTTTCTATGTCGAGACATTACACAAAAGTCAAAGAAAAGGAAAAAAGAAAACTGAGGCAATCAAAATAGAAAATTTATCAGGATAATAGTCTAATTTATCTTCAACTATACTTAAATTTTCTATTTAATTTTATCCTTTAAATCGTATCAATTTTTCATATAAATTTTTCGATTTGTTTCAATTCTATCCAATTTTCTACTAAGAATCTAAATCTAATTTTAAAATTAAAATAACATCCTTTTAAAATTTAATTATCAAATTAGGCCCTTTTTTTCATTTTCACAAAAAAAAAAAAAACTAAGTTTATATAAAAACTAAAATAATTTTTAAAATTACTTAATTTAAATATAAATCAATTTTCAAAAAAATATTATATAATTTATTTATAAAATTAAATTTAATGTGTTTATTCACATTTTAAATTCGTAAAATTAGTTATAATTAAAAATAAAATTATAATAAAATAGAGTAAACATATAAATTATTTTAATATCATTATATCTATATTTGTCATGAGAATGAAAAGTTCTAATTTTTATCATTTTTATTTTCTAAAATGCTTTTATTCCTTTATTGTATATATAATATTCATGGTGAAATGTTTGTTTAAATTGCTATTTTTCTCAAATAAAATGTTAAATTGAATTCTAATTTTATATCAAATAAGATATTATATGATAAAATAAAAAATTTATTTAAAATAAAATTTATTTGTAAATAAATTCTATTTAATATTTATTTGTAAATGAATTCTAATTAAAATTTTTTTTGGAAGTGTAATAATATTTATTTCAATTTCACCAGTAAATTTATTGCACTTCTAAAAGATTTAAATAGAATTCGTTTGCAATTGAGTTTATATGTATGATTTAAATTAATATTTTATAAAATTAATTTGAAATAAATTTTTTATTGTATCATATAATATTCTATTCGATGAAAAGTTAGAATACAAGTTAATATTTTATTTGATAAAAATATCAATCTAATAAAATATTATACCATTAAGTAGTAATACAATAAATGAATAAAAATATTTTAGAAAATAAAGATAATAAAAATTAGAATTTTTTATTTTTAAAACAAATATAGATATAATGATATTGAAATAATATGTAAATGTAAGTTATTTTATTAGAATTTCATTTAATTATAACTAATTTCATAAATTTAAGAATTTAAAATTGAAAGTAAACACATTAAATTTAATTTTATAAATAATTTTATTTATATTTAATAAAATCATTAAGTAATTTTAAAAATCATTTCAGTTTTTAAACAAACTCATTAATTGGGTTTTCTACGATTTAGTTTTTTTTTTTTTTGGTGAAAATGAGAAAAAAAAATTAAGTGGGTAATTGAATTTTAAAAGGATTTTATCGTAATTTTTAAAATTACATTTAGATCCTTAGTTGAAAATTGGATAGAATTGAAACAAATCAAAAAATTCATATGATAAATTAATACGATTTAAATAATAGGATTAAATAGAAAATTTGATAATAGTTGAGGATAAATGAAACTATTATCTCTAAAAATTATTGTGATATCTATTGATAGTTATGGTGAATTATTTATTGATAAAATTATTTTTTTAAAAAATAAAAAGTGTTACCATTCAAATTTCCACTAATACCATGAGATCTATTGATAATTATGGTGAATTATTTTTCTAAAAATTTCAGACCATTAAAATGACAAAAGTTAGATAAAATTACTGATTAAAAGCCAATAAATTAACCAATGATAAAGGGAAGTATTCAAAAATATTTTAAAAAGAGAGCAAAAAAAAAAAAAAAAAAAAGCGGTCTTAGATTAGCTATGAAATATCAATATCTAGTTGAAATAACCCTTTAAACAATGTAGAGCATGAAATGATAGTAGGTAGCAGAATGATGCTGAAACTTGCTAGAAATATGACACCTAAAATTTTTCTTATCCAATCAAATTCAAACAATTGGGATTTTATCAAATTCAAACAATTTGAATTTGTTAGAATTAATTTTATGTGTGACTTTTGGATTTCAACTACCAACTATTTATACATATATTGTAATTGTACCATAAATTGTCCACATTTAATCATTTTTCCTAATTATTTTCTCTTTTCTTTGGAAGTTTCTTTCAAATCTGCTCTCATGAAAATTATTTTTAAAAAGTTCTTCTAACTTTAAACACTTGACAAGTCATTATCTACCTACCAAAAAAAAAACTTTTTTTATGTTTTCAACATATGTTCTTTTTCGGGTTAAATGCAATGGTGGTTACCCAACTTTATATTTATTGCATTTTGGGTATTAAACTTCAATTTATTTCTTTTGGTGACGTAATTTTAATTCTGTTTCAAAAAAGTACTGTTAAAAATTTTCAATCCTCTAAATTTATCTTCAAAATCATTTTAATCCCTCAATCTCTTTATTTTTTCAATTTAGTCCAAAAGTTACAAAAAAATTAAAAGTTTACCTTGTCCTAGCCTATGTTACTACTCAAAATGAGTATGGTCTTATTAGGTGGAATCAAAATAATTTCCAAATTTATTCTTATTTTTTAATAAATGTATAAAAAATATGAACTTATTTGTAAAAAATCTTTAATTCTGGATTAAAATAGTAATTTTTAATTGTTCAGGTATCAAAAAATTTTGTGAGTCACTATTGTGAAACTAAATAAAAGTATGGTATTATGGAATCTAAAAAGATACAAATTAAAGTTTGATAATAAAATTGAAATAAAATTAAAGTTCGGTATCATTTTGTGCATTTGACCATTCTTTTTTCATGGGAAGAAAAAGTTTGCACAAATGTAAACACTCTTGTTATTGATTTTTTTTCCCCATTAGGGGCTACTTTTGTTACTGGAGCATATTTTACCAGAACATATATTTTTTTTATTTGTTGAATATTTGGAATAGATGTAGGCAATGGTTATGTTGTTTTTTCCAAAGTAAAATTTACTTTATTAACAATCATTATTTAGATGATACTATAATGCACTCTTGTTCTATGATGATAAAAAATAAAATGAAGACAAAATAAATAAAAAATAAAATAATTATAGAATTTCTCTTTGGAATATTTTAAAAAATTATCAATAAGAAATTTTTTATTCAGAAAAACTAAATTATTTTTAGAAAAATAACTTTTTTTTTGAATTATGGAAAGTTGTTTTCCATAACTACTCAAACTTATTAAAAAAAATAAAAACTTACTACAAATTATAAATTAATATAAAGCTAGTTAACAAGTTGGAGTCAAAAATTATAATAATTTAGAATTAAGTATTTTAAAATGAGTTGAAGATAATTTTTTGGAAATTAATATAAAATTAAAGATAGGTAGTAGAAAATATTAAAAATATAAACAATTAAAATAATTTTTAGAAAAAATTTACACACACAATTACGGTACTTTTATTTATATGGTTTCAACTTATGGCAAAATTAGTTTTGTAGTTTTTTTTTTTGACATTTAAATATTTTTATTTTATATTTTTTATACTTTAATTTTCAATAAACTAATATTAAATATTTGTATTATTTAATATTAAATTATGAATTTTAAGGATATAATTTAAAAAGGGTATTTAAGTGTAAAATTTATGGTTTACAGAGTATATTAGAAAAACCACAATAATAGTTCTATCACAAGTCAAAATCAAAAATTATATATACTTTCAACATGATGATTTCCATTATTCGGTGACTATAAATTAAGGTTTCATAAAATTGAGTCGGGTGTACCATTCAAATTTTTTGTCGTAACTAACAGAGTTGTTACCATAATACCATTTCATTTTTAAAATAGACATAAACGAAGGTAACATCGACTTCTAGTTTTCAAAGAAGATACAGAGACATGTCTTTGTTGGCTGGTTGGTGTGGACCTCGTCGTTTAGCCATAGTGATGGATACATAGCCAGCCAGCCAGCAACTCCACATCTCTATATATGTTTTATTTGTAGCAAAATACATATATGTCAATGGTTGACTTTGATATGTTATTTCCATTAAAATGGCAGTTGGTGGTGACTATATGAAGATGATAATTAAGTTCCCAGAAGCTACGCAATTTCCAGATTCATCAGAACTTAATTTTGACATACATATCTTACATGGACCATGGTCAATAACAAAAATAAAACACCACCAACCCAAACTTAATTTATTCAAGTTGACGCAGTTTTTAACTTAATTGTTTCTCACCTATAATAGACTTCAAATTTTCAACAGGCAAGGACATTTTATTTTATTTTACAACTTACACTTACGTTTAGTAAAGACAATTAATCTTAATTTAATTGCATTAAAAAAATTAAAATGAATTTCGTGAAATATGAAAGTTTGATTTGTCAATTCACCTGATGAATATCAGAAATAATGCATATATATATATTTTAAGGTTAAATATCAAATAGTATTCGAGAGCATGAATTTTTAAACTAATTTATCTCGACTTACACTTTTTATCTCTTGACTAGAGGACCAAATATAATTACTACGACTTTTATTACCGTTGCGGCATTAGTGATATTTAGTT
>CATIWO010222939.1:0-11751 GCA_949673435.1 Macaranga tanarius
TGTGCCTTGATAGTGTGTTGTAAATAAGACAATGTTTTATTACATGTTCAGAAAACTAATTCAGTCTATCAGTTCTGGGATTCGTAGGCTCTTGAAATTTGATATGATCTGTCCTTAGTTCCTATTATTAGTAAAAAAAAAAAGTTAATCTTATAATACTGCGAAATGTAAGTGGTTTGTATGGATAACTTCTTCATTTGCTTACATGAGGCAGTAGGCCAACAATTTGAGTTATCATAAAAGATAAAATTTTAAAATAACACAATCTCTTAATATTACCTTTGTTTTTCATTTCCATAACAAGCACAAGGAGCAACATATTTAAAAAAAACCACCAAAAAAAAAAAAAACATTCTAAAATCAACTCCAACACAATCAGCAACCCTAATACCAACTCTGGTACACTTTTACAACACTAATATAGTAACATATCACTGGCACACTTTTAGAATACTAATAGAGTAGCATATCACTGGCACACTTTTATAACACTAATAGAGTAACATATCAGGATATTTTAGTGACCATTATTGCGGTGCTTATCTCTGTCCTCTTTAGTGAAAAAGGTTCTAAAGCACTTCGGGTGAGAGCATTTATACTCTGGTTGTTGTGGTCGACGTCGGTGATCTGCAGCTATATGTTCTACTAATTGTGCTTTATTTTTAAGGGTCAATTACGATCACCCCTGAGGTTTGTACCATCACACTAGTCCGTCCCTGCATTTTCATAAGTCAACTATTTCCCCCTCAGGTTTCATTCCGTAAACTAGTGCCCCCTTCAGTCAAAATATTTCGTTAAATTTTCGAATATTCTGTAAATTTTTTGAATATTCCATCAACATTTTGGAATATTCCGTTAAGAATATTCCAAAAATTAACGGAATATTCTAAAATTTAACGACATAAGGGGTACTAGTTTACGGAATGAAACCTGAAGGGGAAAATAGTTGACTTATGAAAATATAGGGATGGACTAGTGTGATAGTACAAACCTTAAGGGGTGATCGTAAATTACCCTATTTTTAAAGCTTGCACCACAGTGGTGGCACAAGCTATCATAGTCATGGTGCTCAACATTAGCTTCAGTACTCCCTGTATTTTTGTTTGAAGCCATTACGTACAATAAGAAATATGTGCTAATTGTGAAAAACAAAAGAAAGCATACTATGTATTTATAGGCGGGAAAGGCAAAATAATTAAAGTCATAGGAGTTGGCAAGATATTCATGTGGTGTTTGTGACAATATATTGGGAAAAATCTCGAGTAGGGGCGTCATATGTTAAGTGCTTTTCACAAATTGTTGAGATAAAAATAATCTTCATTATATATATACATATAATATACACACATGAAAGTATAAAGAAGTTAAGTCGAGTTGAATTATAAAAAATTTAAATTTAAGTTCGAATCTGAAAAAAAAAAAATAACTTGAAGTTAAGTCCAATTTTAAAAATTCAAACTTGAGCTCGATCAAATTAAATGGATTCGAACATACTAATACAATAAAATTTATATTAATTAAATATTATATTTCATTAGTATATCCATATAAAATTACCAAATTAAATTATATAATTATAAAATAATAAATACATAAAATCAAATAATACTTAATTAAAAAAATATAATATGTATAACTACTTATATAAATTATATTTGTAAAATTGTTGTTAATTATAAAGTATTTTATTACATATTGTAGTGAATAAAATGAATATATACGAATAATGATATCAAGTTATTGATTAAGATTTAGTATAAAATATATGAGGTTATGGATTCAAATCTCGTCATCCACATGAATATAGAATTAGATGAATATATAAATAGAAAAATAAATGTAGGAATCTTTCAAATAATCTGCATCCAGTTTACACTTATACTAACCCTTGAGGATTTTTATGAAGTTTTCCATCAAAATATATATATATATTAATTGTTGAAATAATTAAGTTGCTGAATTCGCAAAGAAAATATTGTTGAAATAAAACATAAATTTTTTGAGTAAAAAGGCTATTAATTTCTAGTCCAATATGCTTGAAATATGAAATGTCAGTTCACGATGTGCGTGATTTATCATTTGTGGCATTAAGATTTTTTTCAGGTGACCCTTCATTTGAAGGTTGGCTGAAAGCGTGTGTGTATATATATGTATCAAAATTTCCAATACATATTAGTTGAATATGACTGGCCCTTATATATATAGAGAGAGAGATATACCTCGAGCTGATTATTTTGTAAATATAGTTAAAGATTCTGATCATATTAGTAGAAAAGTAACAAAATCAAATAGCTCGTACAAATGAACATAGTGAAGTACAGTAATTACGGATGGTTATAATTATGTCTAATTTAATTCATATTTACTCCACATTTACTTTGCCTGTATTGCACATATTGGTAAATATATATCCTGTGTGTACTTCCTGCCATACCATAATAAATCTCCCTAGAGCTGTTTTTTCAAGTAAATCTCCATTTCGTAGTATTAAAAATGAGGGAAAAAATGACTTGAACAAAGGATGCTCAAGTGATGAAAAATACCTCTATAAAATCTAAGCAAAAAGACCTCCACAAAAGAACAACACCAACAAGAACAGCAACTAAGAAAGCTGCTAACCTACTATATCAAAATAAGGTATATTGGTGTCAAAAATCACTAACATTTTCGACTTGTTACAATTTTATTCCTGACTTCAAAAGCTAGTAAAAGTAACACAATTTGACATTTTAGTTGCAATTTTAGCAAAATTTGAATTTGCTCAAAATTAAAATATAAAATGCACATGAGAAAAATGAAATAGCTAACTCACCTCAAATAAAATGAGACCCACATGCTACATATACTAACCTAGCATTTTATATTTTAGTGTTTAGCATATGTGATATATGGGTCCCACTTCGTTTGATGTGAGTTAGCCAACTTATCTTTCACATACGCATTTAATATTTTAATTGTTAGTATATGTGACATGTGAATCCCACTTTATTTGAGGTGAGTTAGTCAACTCAACTTCCACGTGTATATTTTATACTTTAATTTTGACCAAATTCAAATTATGCTAAAACTGCAACTAAAATATCAAATTGCGCTACTTTTTTCAACTTTATAAAATTACAACAGATCGAAAATGTTGTGATTTTTGGCACTAATATATCCAAAACAAAGATAAGATGAAACTACCACAAAAAGCAAACAACTGACAATAATAAGAGCTAATAGTACATTATACAATGAACACCGCCACTAATTGAACGAAACAGATGCCTAACATAGCAAAACAACAACTAAAAGCCTAGCAACAAGCAAAAATACAGTATCAACTCTTTAAAAGCACATCAGAAGAGAAATAACAACATGAACCACAACCAACAAAACCATATGAAAAATTAGTAAGTCACTGACCACAACGAAGAAGCAAAAGAATGTCAAAGAAAATGATAATTCTCATTCCTATACTATACCAGATGTACAAGGCAATACATATAGAGTGATATGAGAAAGGAAAGACAAAAAAAATTGTTGCAGAAAATTATGGTCTATTCTAGTATCTTTGATAACCAAAGATATTGCTTCATTCACTACTAGAATGCAATAATTTACCGACGGAAATTAGCGATGGATTGTATTCCGTCAGTAATTACTGACAAATTAGCGACAGATGACTAAATTATCAACGGATAAAAATTTTTATCAGTAAAATCCACCAAAAATTTTGTGCCAAAAATTGGTGCCTGAATCTGCGACGGAATTAGCGACAGATTTTGATATATATCATTAATCTGTCGCCCAAAGTGTATAAAAAATTAAGAATTTATGTCGAGTATTTAGCGACGGCATTTAGCTATTGGTAAATAGTGACAGATTTTTAATCCGTCGCTAAATAGTGATAGATTTTTTTATCCGTCGCTAATAAACCTACTTTTAACTTTTAGGATTGGCACTCAGACTGAGTGCGAGAGGGAATCAAAAATTTATTTTTACTTCTTATCGCTAATCTCTCTCACTCTCTCTCTGTGTTTGCAGTCTCCACTTCACTATCCTTAACACAAATTTTAAAAAATATATATAAATAAAAATTTTAAGCTTCTCAATTCTCATGGACCCTGCAACAACATCAGCATCAATGGATTTTGTGAATTATGAAGACGAGGATTGGGAGCTTCACCATGTCGAAGATGGCTTCACTTACAAGATCCTCAAGTGCTAGCGCTTACTAGACCCTGAACAATTTCCTCTCCCTAGCCCTAAAGTATAAGAGAAGCACTAGAAATCACTGAGAAAGAAGATTGTTTTGAAGTTAAAAGCTCAGTACCAAAACGAGATTCGTCATTGGGAGCTTTTGTCGAACACTTTGCGTTCAATGGAAGTTAAAGCTAATTAGTGGCCTGAATCTCAAAACGAACACCAAGATTTGGGCTAAATGCCATCGTCTTCGTCCTTAGTCTTAGAATCCAATTCGATGGCTATCGACAGAAATGATGATGCTTCTAGGTCATTAAGTGATGAGCTCCTTTTGTAGGTAAATTTGGGTTTTTTTTTCACACTTGGGGTTTTTTTGGTTTTATTTCTAATTAGGGATTAGAAACCTGTGTAAATTAATAAACTTTATGATACCATGTTTGGAATAAATAATGTGTAAAAATTCAGTTCAATTCAAATCCTGCAAAATCATGTTAATTTTAGCATGATTTAATTGCTTTCAAAAGCTGACAGAATTGAATTCTACTAGTTGTTAGCTTTGCAAATAGGAGAATTGACTTTGGTACGATGATGTACCCTCATAGAAAGATTGTGACGATCTGCTTTCACGTCCAAACAAGTAAGTTGCCTTTTTTTTTCCTATTATTCATGTAAGTTCAGATTTTATCATATAATAAAGACAAAATTTTCTCTTTTACATGTGCATATAGGTATGTTGCATAGAGCGTAAGCATAGCTTGCAAATGGGGTTACAAAGGAGCCAATATAACACCCTTACCTATCATTACTTTTATTAGTATACCCAACTAGTGGATTAATGATGGTAAAGATATTACTTAAAATCAATTAAGAACAAACCATTAAATCAAAATAATTCATTGAATGGCGATTTACTCACCGAAGTACAATAACCAATACTCTTTATAAAATTTAAACGTTAGTGTCACTACATCATAAACACATCTCCTTTATTTAACTATAAGAATAATACTAATAATACAATGTAGTATCAACATAAACTAAATAACAATATCTAAAATTCTTCTCTAAGACTCCTAAAGATCTCCATCTTCTTGGTCAGCGTGGTCTGCTGCACTTTCATCTCATAAATGCAAGTTAACCGAAACTAAGCACCTATACTGAAAATTTTAAAATAAACGAGTGTGAGTAATTTCGTATAGAAATTACTCAATGAGTGGATAAAACTTAACTTTAAAACTTTATCATAAGAAAATCTTTAAATTCAACTTTCAGAAATTTTAACAATAAAAACCAATGAACTTCAAATATTTTATTCAAATTCAACTTAATTCTCATATTCAAAATGACCACATAAATCACTTGTTCTAATTATTCACAAAATCCCTTTTTAATATATAAATAATACAGGAAATAATAGAGATTTAGTAGCAATCGATATTTAATAAATACGCTACATTAATACTTATATAGCATCACCAACTAACTTTCCACCCATCAAAACATAAAATAATTCCTTCCTAATTCAAGTAATATATTAAAAGATAAATCAGTAAATGAAATAAATCAACACCTCACCATGCATTCTTCGATAATATACTTAAAACATACTAACAATAAGATCATCGTCAACATACACTATCCATTGAAAAATATTAACTAAAATACTTCATGCTCATACACATGATCTCAAGCATAATATCATTCAACACTATACTATTTTACAAGTATTCATTCAAATTCAATACTTATAGGAACACTACTTAAGTGTGAGCAGCACTTAAGCCCACAATATCTCAAAGGTCAATCTGATTTTATATATATGTCTGGCCCCAGGCTACAGCTATACATATATCTTAGATGTACTCTTACATCTTTATAGCAAATTATGCACCCGGCCCTTGGCAATGACTATGCATACATGTACCAAGCCCCTGGCAATGACTATACACAGTGTATTCGGCCCCTAGCAACGGCTATACATACTCACCAATTAAAAGCTTATGAAGTATCATGTTCATCTGGCCCCGGGCATCGGCTATGCATATATACCCACTCACATCATAGTAACATGTGTATCCGGCCCCAAGCATCGGCTATACACATTGACTAACTTCAATTATAAATTAACATATAGATCCGACCCCAGACATTGACTATGTATGCTAACTTAACCATAATTCTATATAGTAATATGTGTATCCGGCTCTAGACAATGGCTCTACACATTTGTCAACTATTTTCCAATCATGGATTTATCTATGTATAATAATATGTGTATTTGGCCTTTAGCATCGAACCTACACATCTACCAACCTTCCAAGTCCCAGACATGGAATCTCGAACTCTTAAGGTCATATTTAATTAAGACTACATTACTTTATTTTTAGGAGTTCTCTAGTATCCTAGCTTTATTTATATTTCTTCATGCTTTTCTTATAAAACATCATTCTCAAAACTTCCATATACTTCTTGTAATAGATTTCACTAGAGTAGTTCAATCTTTAGTCTCTATATTTGATACTTCAACATCTTCTCTATTAACTTAAGCATTTGAATATTATAATGCTTCCACTTAAACTCTCTATCTCTAGAATTGACATGTCCTTACCAGAAAGGAATAACATTGAATATATATATGTATGTATATATATTATTACTTAACATATCATTATTTCGATCGTTTAGGATTGAAATCTTAGTTTCACTAGAATATACTAGTTAATTTAATTTAATTATCATTCCTTTATTTTCAATATCTTCCTGGCCTCATTATCAATTAACATAACTTAGTCTCTACTCGGAGACTTTGAAATCCTAATCATTCACTACTCTATTTCTTAAGTCATTAAGTGCTTACTAAGAATGAATAAGGTTGTATACACCGATATATATATAATTACTTAAAATGTCACCAACTCAATCTTATCAGATTTGGTTTCATCTCTATTTGAAACACACCAATTAACTTAACTTAATTCTATTTCTTACATTTCAAATTCCTCACAATCTATTTAACATTTAATATAATTTAGTCTCTATGTCTGAGACTTATAAGTTTTCATGTCTAACCACTTGAAATATTTATCCTTACAATATCTAAATTGAACATATTGATTATTCTTTTCGTACTTGTCTATTTTTAGACTCAAGCCTTCCCATTACCCTTTTTATTTAAGAAGTTAGGACCCATACCAACATTAAGTTCACTTATTAAATTCAATCTCCGATTGACAGCTATTTAAAACTCAATTATATATATGTATTTTTGACTTCCTTTCGCATTTAATTCTTTTCCTATGAACCTAATTTAGCAAAACTTAAATTATAAAATTTAGTCCCATCTCTAGAGATTAGAGGATTTAGCTTCCCAACTTCCCTTTTCTTTTAGAAGTAAAAGATTCAAACTAACCTCAAGCTCACTTATTAATCTCAATCACATTTTTCAATCTACCAATCATTATCATACGTATTTTTAATAAAATACATTCCATCTGACTAATTTTAGGTAAATTTATACATTCCATCTGACCAATGTTAGGTAAATTTAAGTGACCCAATTGTTTATATGGGTGTTGACATGCTTTTGGTAGAGGTTTGGTTTTAAAATTATGCGTTAAAGGCCATTTTTCACTAGCACTATTTAAAGAGGCGTACGCCGCATCACGCGTGCGCCTCTTCAACTTCTAGAGGTGATCTGCACCTAAAAATCACAGAAAGTCGACTAAAAACTCAAAAATTCAACACTAATTGCTTCATAAATCATAATAACAGATATTATAACTAATTTAGGACATATATAACATGTTAATAAAAGCATTAAGCTTGAAATCACAATTCAAAACTACAATTTCTTTACCCAAATCAAACCTATTATAATTTGAATTGAAATTAAGAAAAGTAACTAGAAAGAAATCCACTCACTTGATTTGAAGCTCAAATTTGTCAAATTCGGATGTTGATGAAACCCTAGCTATAGTAGGTTGGCCTTCTCCCTCTTCTTCTTTTTCTTCCTCTTCTTCTTTCTTCTTTCCTTTCTTTCTTCCTCCTTTCTTCTCCTTTGCATTTTTAACGCAACACTCTTTTCTTTTTTTTTTCATCCTTCATGTTTCCTTCCTTTCCTTAATAAATCCCCGTACTTCTTTTCGTTTTCAATTAAGTCCTTTTTTTCTTTCAATTTAATCCAAACTTTCTATATTTAATTTTATTAGTAATTAGTTCTTTTAAATACAACTTCCTCCAAGATAAACTTAAACATATTTAATTAAATCTTAAACTATTATTAAATCTCAGTATTCTTATCCTGAGGACACGGATGTTACAATTATTCCCTTCTTACAAGAATTTTATCCTCGAAATTCAGGGAATACCCATTATATTATCACTAAGAATCTCATTCACTTAAATCCTTAAGCTTCTTCCCGCTAAACACTACAACCATAATTTCTATTCTTCAAAATTTTCTATATCACAGCTCAATTTAACAATTTCCTCAGTTATGTTACTAATCACATACATGTCTCTTACCAATAGTGACTATTGGTAAATTAACCTTTATATCTTATGATAAATGAGTTTTTAAGTCCTGAACCTCAAAATCATGATTACACTTTATAGAATTCAACTTATAACACTATGATTAACATTACTTTGGAACCATAATAATGAAATCACAAGAATGAAAAATTTAAAATTCAATAATATTGCCAAGAAAAAAATTTACACTCGTTATTGTATCCTAAATAAATACTTAGCATTACCCTTTTGTCATATCATTAGGAATAACATTTTATATAACTCAAACATTTGTTATTTCGAATTAAATTTCAAGTATTCAAATAACCTTCCAGTACCACGCTCCTAAGTTATGAAATAAACATTAAAGTTCATATAAATATTCACTTTTTGTTTTTCATTTTACAATACTGGTATTTCTCATACATAAGCAAATTACATTACTATCCATTTCTCACAAAAGCCATCCCTAGGTAAAATATGTATTCAGCCCCAGGCAACGGCTATATATATACCCTAGGAACAGTTTAAATATTCCTCTGTGAATACTGGCTAAATGGAAACTTTTCCATACAAATTTCTTTCTAATAGTGACTTTTGTTAAATTAACAATTATAATCAAAGTAAACAAATGCTTGCTTCATATAATTCAAAACCACACTTACAATTAACATAACTAAAATTATATTACTAGAATTATCTCATCCTTTAAGGAGTCTATCTTACAAGTTTGCCATGCAACTATTGCTTGTGCTAGCATAAAGATTTAGCTTACCTCGCAGGGATACATTTAATCCATCCCTAAACTTCTCACTTCTCATCTCTTCCGTAGGATATATATCTTTTTCATATTGGTACAAGTCTTCAAACTTATCGGTATATTCCCTGACAGTCATTGAACCTTGTACCAAGTTTACAAAAGATACCATTTTCTACCTTTGAAAAGTCTTGGTCAAATATTCCTTATTAAACTCCTCTTTAAATACTTGCCTGGTGAAAACTTCTCCATATAAGTTCTTTATTTTGGTTAACCAATCATCAGCCTTATCAAACATAAGGCCATATACAGTACTCACCTTTTCTTCATCACTTAACTGCAACGTATTGAAGGCCTTTTCCACTATTTTGACCCATTTATCGGCCTGACTAGGGTCCAAGATACCATGGAAATCATAAGCTCCACATTTCTTTGCATGCTTGATGATATCTCCGGGCTTCTTGTATCTTTTTCTAACATTACTATTGCCATCGTGCGTGCTAAATCGGTAGCATCTAGGTGTGCTACTGGAGCTGCTGGTTGGTTTGACACATTCATGGGCATCACTGGTAGCGGCGCTTGATAAATGTTCCTTGCCCTTTTAGGTATGTGCTCAAAGATTGATGCCAAGGCAGCCGATATAGAACTACCTTGCAAACTACCTATTCGAACATCCGGTATGTCATCTCTCTCGTTGCCAACCGAGGATGACGATGGAGATGATTCTCCCTGAAATGTTTGATTCGTATTGAAAATTCAACTAGCCTTACTCTATCACTTTGGACTCCATGTCTTCTGCCTCTACCTCTAACCCTACTATGTCCTCTTCCACGACCTATACCTTAATTTCATATTAATCCTGGTGGGTGTCGAATCCAACAAAAATAAAATTTCTACTCTAAAAATAAATATTTGTAGCAAGGATTGAGTGGAGTCGTTTCCCAAGAGATTGATCAAATTATTAAATCTGAATTTTGCTTTTGAAACAAGAAAATAAAAAGGGGATTTTTTTCTATGGAAAAATAACACCCACACTAGCCTTAAGGATTCAATTCAATGAGTGTGTAGATTTTCCACTTTGCTAAATCAAATAAACAATTACAGATTTACAGATTTAACTAGCAATATTCATTCAATCAAAATCAGACGTCTATAATCTTAATTGAAGAAAATAACATTCAGCATAGAAAATATTCAGATATTTGAGAAGAGAAAATAATGAAAACAAATTCTCACAATTTATTCATGAATCATACCTTGATATCCTTGACTAGAAAAGAAAATTTAGCCACTCATGGCTTACAAAAACTCTAAATTAAAAATAAAGAAGACTGAAATAATAGTAAAGTTGAACGTATGAATGATTTATTCTTCTCTACACATAAACCTCCCTTTTATAGAGAACCTAACCTAAAACCTTCCTCAAAAGATAATTATATAAACTATGAACTTTTCAGACGTCAACTTGGCTGCCAAAATAGGGTAAAAGTTAAATTAAATATTTATTTAACCAATTAAGCACAAGAATAGGAATTTATTATAAAATTATATAGGAATATTTTGCTTTATCAAATTTCCCTACACTAAACCTTTGCTTGTCCTCAAGCAAATCAATTTCCACACCCCCTAACCTTGTCATACCCTCCTCTTCAAATTTTTTCCAAAACTCAACATGCCTCAAGAAAAAAAATATCTTTTGAAAATATATTTATCATCAATTCAATTAATCTTTCAATGTTATCCAAAGATGCAAGACTTAACACCCTCATAAAGATGTCACTCAAATCACTCAAATGTTTAGGCTGAGTATTTTACATTAAAGCACTCAAGTAACAAAATAAAAAGGAATTACCATAGGCTTTCCATTCAATTAAATCTCCACCACTAACCATTAATTCACACAAAAATCAAAGGGGCTTTAATTGGGTTGTAATGGGGCTAAGGTCAATGGTATGGAAAAAGGGAAATTTAGGCTTAAAATAAGTTGAACATAATAAATAAATGCTTTCAATTTAATTTAGAAAGAAAATTCCTACAAAATAAAAGGAAGATATAATCTTTTATTTTCTCATTAGGGCCCAAGCTGCGATTTTTTTCTTTCTTTTTCTTTTTTTTTTCTCTTTTTTTTTTTTTTTAATTTCTTAAGGAATTTAGCCTTATTTAGCTTGTATATTTTTTTCAAAAGCAATGGCCACTAAAGATTTTTATTTTTTCCTTTCTTTGGATCTTCCTTCTTAAAAAATGAAAACCTGCAGATATTTCTTAAAAATAATTCATTTACTAGTTCAACAATTAAA
>CATIWO010222959.1:0-15355 GCA_949673435.1 Macaranga tanarius
GAATATTATTTATAATGAAAATCAAATATTATTAATGGGACAAAATAATACTAACTAATTACCAACAAGTTTCAATTAAAATAGTTTTCTGTTGGTAAAATACCAACAGATTATCAACAAAAAATAGTAAATATTTACCAACAGAATCACACTTGTTGGCATTTTACCAATAAATTATCAATATTTATCTAGTCTGTTGGTATTTAAAAATATATATTCAGTTTCTTTGTATTGACTAATAGATTACCAACAACTATTTTTCAATATATATTTAGTCTTTTGGTAAATACCAACAGATTACCAACAGATATTTACCAACGTATATTTACTCTGTTGGTAAATACCAACAGATTACCAACAAACTTATAACCAAATGAAAAAATAATTTATCAACAGCCTTACATCTACCAATAATTATTGCGTTGGTAATTACCAACAAATTTATTTTACAACAGACATAATCTGTTTGTATTCTGTTGGTAATTTACCAACAGACTTATTTTTTGTGTTGGTAAAATTTACCAATAACCCAGATACCAACAGGCCATAATTTATTGGTAATCTGTTGGCAAACGAATTTACCAACAGATTTTTCAATTTACCAACATATTTTGTCCGTTGGTAAATGACTATTTTCTTGTAGTATAATACTAATTCAAAATATAAAACCAGATTGAGTTAACAAAACCAAATTCAGAATACAAATCATATCTCAAAAATAAATTTAGATTACTAATTCAAAATATAAAAAGAAATTCAGGATAGCAATAATAATTCATAATACAAAACCAAATATAGAGAAAAAAATAAATTGAGAATACTAATTCTGAATACCAATTCAGATTACAAGAACAAATTCACAATACCAATTTTCAATAGCAAATTAACAAATTAACATAAACATATAATTTTCACAATAAATTATGATTTATCTTATTCACATGGCTTTGTCTATTTGAATTAGCAGATCTATTATTTCTGGCTTTGCCTCCAACAATCTGCAAATAAATTCACAATACTTAGCAATTTATACAATCGATAAATTTAAATATTAAGATTTACAAAAGCATCAACTTACCTTCATTTTGTCTAGTCTTGCTTCAATGGTATTGCCTTGTGAAAGATTCACAACTATTCGACTGTTATAAGGCACATCTGCTTCATTGTTATTATCAGGCTTAATGTTACTTGGAACTGATATAGGATTATCTGATAGTCCTTGTTTTAATAATGCACATGTCTTCTTATTATTGCATGTCTTATAACAAACTTGACATGTCATTAATCTGTCATGTTTACTCATTTTGTAGCCATTTCTTGCTTTATGTTCTTCTCTTCTTCTAACTTTGGCAAGTCTTCCAGGCATTCTCCTATCAGGTGGTGGCTGAGGTGGATATGCTTCAACTTTTTTCCAAATCTTTTACTATTTATGCATTGCATCATTGATAGTGCTAGAATTGGCTCTAGTCCATAACGAGTCCTAATTAGGGATCTTGTCCCTAAAGACAATCCATATTCAATAAGGATAAGGATTAATCATAGAATAAGAAGTATCAAAAGAATTTTAATTAGCATGAGACTAGGTATGTTTCTTGTGCCTATATAAAGGCTTATATTTCTTTTATATCGATCACCTTGAATAAACTCTTCTAACTTAGGCATCAGAGGGCTTGTGAATCGAAGATCCCAGGTTCACTATAGGGTTTTTCTTGTGCTTACAAGTATCAAAGGGTTTGACAATCATCAATTGGCACCATCTGTGGGAATTACCCCCAGTCTTGCTTAGCCTCAAGTTTCGTCAGGTGACTTCACTATAACAAGCAGTTCAGATCCATCATAAAATCCAACGACTGAAGTTCCAAGGATGGTGCTGGGAGAAAGTTCGATCCAGCCAAATAATAGAAGTTCAGCACAGCTTACCGTGCTAATCAGTGGTGGTACTTCCTCAGCATTATCTATGGGTTTCTCCCCTCAGTATAATGCTCATTTTCAGCTTGTTTCCAAACCATTGCCAATGATACTGTTCCAAAATCCCTAAGATTTTGCAACACCTTCTACTTTGGTAGATGTAAATCCATCATCTACTACACCAAACCTGCCTCCATTATTTAGAGATGCGATAGTTAACAATCTTAAGACTCAGCTCCTTATCTTACAATAGCAACTGGCCTATATGACTCAGGACACTCAAATAGAAGCATAGATTGGAGCCTCTTATCCTATAGGAACTCTACCACCAGGCACCCCAGGTGTTGGTCAGTATGGCACTCGAACACCGCTCCTTAATGAACAAAGCGAGTCCAGGACATAATCACATAGATGACATGATGCCAATAGGGATGATAAAGGAAATCGGATGGGGCCAGGAGAGAGAAGAGTGAATTCAATAAATAATTGCACAAAGTAATACATAAAGTTCGAACGGGACCAAATGAGATTGAAGAATGCATCTTGGATGAAAGCACCCCTTTTGTGCATAATATTATGGCAATTCAGATACTTTCTAAGTTCAAAGTCTCGAACTTGGATTCGTATGATGGAATGGGGGACCCAGTAGCACATGTCTCCATGTTCAGAATAAAGATGATGTTACAAAATGTCAATGATGCCATCCTATGTAGAGTGTTTCCAATAACCTTGATAAGCACTGCTCAAAGATAGTTCCATAGGCTTCCGACAAATTCAGTAGCTACCTTTGAAGAATTGATCGAGCAATTTAGAATCTGATTCATCACTAATATCCAGCCAAAGAAGAGCATTAATGACCTCTGATTCTGTAAATAAAGTGATACCAAAATGCTCCGTAGTTACTTGGACAGGTTTAATAAAGTTACAATGGCAAATTGAGCACCTGAGTAATGAAGCAGCGATAGACGTATTGAAATATAGAACCAGGATGGGAAAACTATGAGATAAGATAATGACAAAGAAGCCTCAGACTTTTCCTGAAGCCATGGCAATCACCATAAAACTGATTGATCTCGATGAAGATCGAAGGGAGATGCGTATGAAAGACATCGATGAGAAGGTAGTCAAGAAGAAAGATGAAAAGAAGGATGCCAGAAAGGAGCATAGCTCCACTTATGGAGCTAGAATAGATGAGAGAAGGTATGCTCTATTAAACATAACCAGGTCAGAAATCCTAATGTGAATGAGGTAGAATGGCATAGATATACCAGACCCTAGAAAGCTCAATCCGAACTCAATAGGAGAAGGGATAAAAATAGGTAGTGCAGATATCACAAAGGTCGTGGTCATGACGCAGACGATTGTCATGATCTAAAGATGGAGATAGATCAGTTGGTGAAAGCAGAATCCTTGAAGAAATTCACTGAAGATGTTCTAAGAAAACAACGGGGCTCGGATATTCGAGAGTATGAATAAGAAGATGCGAAGAGAACTCGTAGGGAGGTATCTGGAGTCATTAATATAATTTTAGGAGGGGAGTTTTCATTGAAATGTAGGAGAAAGAGAATGAGGAAGGAAGTATTCATAATAGTGGACTCATCAATTCCAAATATCATCATTAGTCAGGATGATGGTTCTTATATGAAACAACCTCATAACGATGCCTTGGTGGTTAGTGTATATATAAAAAAACTACTTAGTCAAAAGAATGCTCATCGACAATAGGAGTAATGTCAATGTCCTTATATGGGAAGCTTTCCAGAGAATAGGAGGTTCATCAGTGGATTTAAAAACTACTTCAAATCCCATAATCAACTTTTGCGGAGGAACCGTTTAACCTATGGGTAGTGTAGAATTGGAAATAGAATTCGAGAATCGTAATATGAAGGAGAGTGTCATGCTCCAGTCCTTATTTAATATAGTGGACACTCGTTTGGCTTATAATGGGGTAATTGGAATACCTATCCTTTGGAAGTTAGAAGCAGTAACAAGTATCCGTTACTTAGTGATGAAAATTCCAACTCCAGGAAAAATAATCACTATAAGAGGATATCAGGAGGTGGCTAAGCAGTGCTATAATCTGGCTATGAAAGATAAATTGGAGGCCTTCCCCATTGAGAACTTAGTAGAAGTTGAGAAGTAAGGAATAAACCCAGAACCGGTAGATGAATTGCAAGAGCTAATATTAGCCAATGGTAAGTCAATCAAAATTGGTGGGGAGGCACCTAAGTAGATTAGAAAGGAGATAATCTAAGTATAATAGAATCATGTTGATACCTTCACTACCCAAGCATCTGAGATAATACGGATCGATAATAGTATCGTTGCACATAGCCTGAATATTGATCCTTCCATCAAGCTGGTAATACAAAAAAAGTGGAACTTTGCCTTTGAAAGACAGACAATCATAGCATCTGAGACCAAGAAGCTACTAGAAGTAGGTTTCATTAGGGAAGTCAATCACCCCAAATGGTTAGCCAACGTAGTACTAGTAAAAAAATCGAATGGGAAGTTCCGCATGTGTGTAGATTATATGACCTCAACAAAGTATGTCCGAAGGATAGCTATCCTTTACTGACCATTGATCAGTTGGTTGACTCAACGACATGCCATGGAATGTATAGCTTTGTAGATGTGGCTCAAGGGTACCATCAGATTCCCATGAAGAAGGAAGACCAGGAAAAAACATCGTTCATTACTCACCAAGGGTTACACTAATGTAATGCCCTTCGGTTTAAAGAATGCAGGAGCAACATATCAGAGATTCATGAACTTCATTTTCAAAGATGACATAGGAAAAACAATCGAAGTATATATGGACGACCTAATTGTCAAGAGCAAGAGCTTAGAGAGTCATGCCCATGATCTGGAACAAGTATTTCATACTTTCAATTATTATAAAGTAAAGTTAAATCATGATAAATGTGTTTTTGATGTTAAAGTAGGGAAGTTTCTAGGATTTATGATCTTATAGAGGGGAATAGAAGCGAACCCAGAAAAAATAGAGGCAATTCGTAACATAAAGGCCCCTGCAACCTTGAATGGACTGCAAAAGCTGAACGAACGGATAACGGTGCTGAAAGATTCATATCGTGTTCAGCAAGAAAATGCCTCCCTTTCTTTCAGGCATTAAAGAATAGCAGAAAGTTCGAATGGACTACGGATTGTCAAATGGCATTTGAGGACATCAAAAAATTCTTAACCTCTCTTCATTTATTAAGAAGACCAGTGTCAGGAGAAGATTTGTATCTATACTTATCCGTAGGCAATGAATCCGTGGCATTCGTCCTAGTACAAGAAAATTAAGGAGAACAGAATCCTATTTACTATATGAGCAAAGTCCTCAGAGGGTCATAGATTTGGTACTCGAAGATGGACAAATTAGCATTAGCACTTGTGAACACAGCCAAGAAGCTCCAACATTATTTCCAAGCATATAGGATAATGGTGCGGACTAGTTAACCCCTCAGGAAAATTTTACAAAGGCCAGAGATGTCAGGCAGACTTGTGCAATGGTTAGTTATGCTAGGGGAACATGACATTTCAGACGAACCACGAGCAGTAATCAAAGCCCAAGTGTTATCTGATTTTATACAGAAGATGACAGTCTCAGATGTAAACAACAAAGAAAGGAGCGAGTGGTGAATGTACATAGATAGGGTAGTGGGAAAACACAGATCTAGAGCTAGAATCATTCTAATAGGGCCTGAAAGAGTAAGAATTGAATATGCCGTACGGATGGGATACTATGCCACTAATAATGCAGCAGAATATGAAGCACTGATCATGGGACTAAGATTGGCTAATAAAGTCAAAATAGAGCCTCAAAATACTTTATGATTCTCAGCTAGTGGTAAATCAGTTGAAGGGGAACTTCATTACAAAAGACCCGAGTATAGGCAAGTACTCACAGAAAGCTCATGAACTTTTTCAACGGCTTGAGGAACATAGAGGTCAGTGGAGCATTATTTAAATTCCTAGAAAGGAAAATGAAGCTAACCTATTGGCAAAATCCGCAGCAGAAAACAGATCCACATTCCAAAAAACGAAGCTCAAGGAGGTGCTCACCACTCTCACTACTAAAAAGAATGAAATACTAGCCACTTGTGAGATTACTGAATAGATGAAGCCTATAATAGAATACTTAGAATTAGGGATACTACCTGAGGATAAGAAAGAAGCCTGAAAAATTTGAATAAAAGCGGCTTAATATTTTTTACAAGATTGACATTTATACCAAAAGTCATTCAGCCATCCGTGGAGTAAGTGTATATATCTTGATGAAGGAAATTACATCCTTCGGGAGATATATGAAGGTATATACGGAGCCCACGAAGCCTAAGCAAATTTAGTTAAGAAGGCTCTTTTACAGGGGTATTATTGGCCTACCATGTCACATGATGCACAAAGGCTTGTACAACAGTGTGATAGGTGTCAGAAACACTCTCAGCTATCACACTTGCCGGCTCAGATCCAAAGTCCCATAAGAAGTCTATGGCCTTTCGCTCTATGGGGAATGGACATACTTGGACTTTTTCCACTAGCATCAAGATAAAGAAAGTTCCTCATTGTAGCCATAGATCATTTTATAAAATGGATTGAGGTAGAAGCCGTTCCTATAATAACGGAGGCCAGGATTCATAATTTCTTCTGAAAAGAGGTGGTATGCAGATTTGGCATTCCCTATACTCTCATTACAGATAACAGAAAGTAATTCGACAATGAAAAGTTCAAACAGTTTTTGTCAGATCTCCATATAAAGCTACGGTTCACTTCAGTAGCTCATCCGCAGATTAATGGTCAAACAGAGGTAACCAATCGAATTATTTTACAGGGGATCAAAAAATGCCTTGGTAATAAAAAAGGCGATTGGGCGAATGAATTATATAAGGCATACCGAACAACCCCAAGAAGTTCAACAGGAGAATCACCTTTTCGATTGGCATACGAAATGGATGCTGTAATCCTGGTTGAAATTGGATCCCCATCTCTAAGGGTTTTTAAGAACTTCGAGAACTTAGAAAACGAATGCAATTCCCGGCTTTCCCTAGACATATTGGAAGAATGAAGGGAGCAAGCCTCAGTGTTAGCAGAAGCAAGGCGCCAACAAGTAGCTCGGTATCATAATAATCGAGTACGACCTCGAACGTTCAATATCGGAGATCTAGTCCTACGAAAGGCCGAGATTGGAAAAGGGAATGCTGGCACAGGAAAGCTAGGACCAAATTGGGAAGGCCCATATAAAGTTATTGAAACAACTACTAAAGGAGCCTATAGACTTCAAAACATGAATGGAAAAGATGTTTCTAGATATTGGAATATTAAAAGCTTAAGAAAATATTACTAGTGAGATAGGCATAATCAGGCTACGAGCCTATGACTTGTAATATCATTCAGAAGCTCCAAGAGAGCATTAGTGTTATGTTACACTTCTATTCAATAAAAGCTCCAAGAGAGCACTAGTGTCGTGTTACACTTCTATTCAATAAAAGCTCCAAGAGTGCACTAGTGTCATGTCACACTTCTATTCAATAAAAGCTCCAAGAAGAGCACTAGTGTCGTGTTACACTTCTATTTAATAAAAGCTCCAAGAGAGCACTAGTGTTATGTTACATTTCTAAAAAGCTCCAAGAGAGCATTAATGCAGTAATAAACTCTCATAGAAAGCTTCAAGAGAGCTCTAATGGCATGGTACATTTAGGTTTAAAATAAACCTTTATAAAAGCACTTAGTGTACACTATCCTTCACAAATAAAAACTCAAACAGACTCGAGTACTCAAAGCAGAACATAGGCAAAATTAACAACACTTATCAATGTTTGGATAAAAGATCACACTTACGAATACAAAGAATCCGTATAACATTCATACAACAAAAGATTTTGAAGGAAACATCTTTTTATTAATGATCAAAGTATGATTATAAAAAATTTCATCAAAATCTTTCAAAAGATACTACAGTTAATTTTCTCTTTGAGAAGGAAAAGCAAGCACGACATTATCCGAAGGCATAACCAATCCCTCAACTTCGGAAGATGGAGGTACGGAAGATCCATCAATGGGAGGAACATGAGCTGTTGGTTGGCCAACCGAAGCAGTGCGGTCTCTTTTAATGATTTCACCGAGCTCTCGAAGAGTAATCTTGTTAATTGGAGTGAAGTCAAGATCAGGATGCTGCATTGACAAAATTCGTTGAGTCTTAGTCTTTAATGCTTGAACAAAGCTCGTCGTGAATTCTTGAAATTGTTTCTTATCACTCTGACGATTAGTAAAGAGTTACTGATTTTCTTTCTTTAAATCAGCAACCTTCTTATTCAAATCAAGCACTGAAGCCTGCAACCCTTCATTTTCTTTCTTTTCCAGCTTTAAACTTGATAAAGCACTGGCTTTTTCAGCCCAGAGTGTATCGAATGCTTCCTTCATTGAACGCAGCTCGCTTTCTTGTTTAATTTTGAGTTCGTTGATTTTATGATCTCTTAAACTGCACTCACTCTTATGAATATAGTGAACATCATCTATTTTCAGAAGTCCTTAATCAACCTAAAAAAAAGAGTGAAAGCGAGAAATTTTTAGATAAAGAAATAGAGTTTGTAAGATAAAAATACCTCAAAAAGACTCAAAAACATCTAACTTCGGAGTTCGGCCTCATCCATGCCATCCCATTTAGCCATGTCACTCTTTAATTTCAAGCATTCGGATAGATGATCATGAATAGCTGAGGAATTGATATTGGGGTGCTCAACCTTTTTCTCCAACTAAAGAATGGGATTGAGACATCCCTCTAGCCTCGGCCTTTTAATAAGAATCTCACCTCTCTCTATCACAAGTTCGTATGTATCATCCGAACCCCTAGGTCTTTTTCCTTTCTATTTTTCAGATGGTTCATTATCTTTTTCCTTGGGAGAGGATTCCACTTCATAATCTTCAATGCATAAAGGAAGAGTGTTTACATCTTCAGCTGTCGGAGTTTCATCTATATAATCGCAAAGTCCCTCCATAAAATCATCAAATAAATCAACCATCTACAAAAAGGAAAAAGTTTGAGTTAGAAAAATACCTTCAGATTCAGGAATACCACCTTTCACTTCGTAGAGACCGGCATCCTCAGGATGCCCATGTCTATATACAAATCTCTCAACATAAAAATTTACAGAAGCTCCCACAACATTACACTGAGCGAGGAGTTCATGAAGAAAAGGAAGATCATCTTCGATGTATGCAGTAGATCGTTTAATATGAGTGGCTTCATCCACCCATGTGGTAGGGATATTTTGAAAGTCTATTTTATATTCAATGATAAAAAACTAATTCCTCCAAGATTGGTTAATATCAGCTAGTTTCCCTAACATGCTAAAATTGGCTATAGAAGAAAGGGAGAAGGTCCCATCACCCTTCTTTTTTATTAGGTTAAAAAAGTATCTATGCATAAAGATTGAGGGTTCACAGCCTCGTGAACGGATTAACTTATAAAAGGCTGTAAGGAATCGATAGCCATTTGGATAAAGTTGGCCAGGGGCTATCACGTAGGCTTAGAAAAATCATTTTATAAATGAGTCGAGGGGAAACCTAAGACCACCCTCTAATTGGTCTACATAGATAACTAGCCTAGTATTTTTGCCTTCTTTGCTAGGGTTTTGGTGGGCTCTAAAACTATCTCGAGCCTGGAATAATTTAAAAGTTGGAGGAATTTTAAATGCTACCCTAATCTGGTAAATAAATACCTTAGAAATCTGTAGAGGAAATTCAGAAGCATCTAGTGGCTGTCTAGGGGCCATTTCTTAATTATTCTATGCAAATAAAATTGAAAGATCAAAACAGTAAAGAGGAGAAGAGGAGAATTGACCTCGGTTTTGGGCAAGGAATGCTGCTGATTCCTACCGCTAGTGTATTAACAGCAAAAAGCAAAAATGAAATCCAGAAAAGAAAATCAAAGTGGGATGGATAGTGATAGCAGATGAATATATAGCCAAAAGGAATATTTTTTTGTTCCTTAAATACCCTTAATAATGATAAACTTTTATTTCAAGCAAAACAGAGGGCACGCTTGAAATAAGTAAAAATAAATCGATGCTTTAGGAAGTGAAATAACGTGGGAGGTACTGAAAGGTCTTATCGGTTATCGAAAATTGAAGCGATAGTAGATAAAAAGTCATATCTATTATCGAGGATATGAAGACACGTGGAGAAGTCATTCTAAACGGTCATAATAGGTACGAGCCTTCAATTGAAATTATTAATTGATTACACGAATGTTTAGTAGGAGTTCGTAAGAATGCTGGAGTATCGAATGAGATATCGAATGAAGTATTGGATACTTGGAAGTAGTGAACGAACCTTCGACGATCAGTATTTACTCAGGGAAAAATTGAACGAGTAGTCAGGAGTCCGCAAGAATATTTACGATTCCTGAAGAACGAGTAGTTAGGAGTCCGCAAGAATATTTACGATTCCTAAAGAACGAGTGCTTCAACATTCATAGTTTTGGGTTAGGAGTCACAATTTTACGGAACATAAATATTCTATTTTTGGTAGAGATCTGAGGATTTTCTTTACCATTTCTTATTTAGTGATTTCTTTTTTAAGATTTTTTAGGGAGTTCACTATTTCAGAGAATTTTGAATTCATTGAAGAAATAGTCTCGTCTGGTTTCATAAAAAACAACTCATACTCTCTCCACAATAAGCTAATCTTCGACTCCTTAACCTGATTTGTCCCTTCATAGGTGACTTCCAGCTTGTCCCATACTTGCTTTGTTGTTGTGCAAGTTGAGATTCTGTTGTACTCGTTCACATCCAATGCACAATGAAGCATGTTGAGTGCTTTTGCATTTAGTTAGATCTTTTACCAGTCATCATCAGAATATTCAGATTTTATGATAGTGACTTTCCTACCATCAGCTTTAGTTTTGGTTGGAACTATTGGTCCAGCAATCGATATCAGCAGCCTACACAAAATTTCTCATTTTATTTTTCCAGTAAGTATAGTTTATGCCATTAAAAAGAGGAGGACATGTGATAGAATTTTCCACAGGTAATCTTGATGCACTGTAGACAGTATTAGAACTACCAACAACCATTTAGATCTCTTAAAAGTGTTAACTTTAGTAACAGTTTCAAAGACCTATTCTGATATTAAGTGTTAGGTCCTATAGGCTACTCAAGAGGGGGGTGAATTGAGTTCTTTTCCTAAAAGGGATAGAAAACTAATTTTATCAAAAACTGATTCAACGATAACTCTCCAGCAATCGATATCAGTAGCCTACACAAAATTTCTCATTTTATTTTTCCAGTAAGTATAGTTTATGCCATTAAAAAGAGGAGGACGGGTGATGGAATTTCCCACAGGTAATCTTGATGCATTATAGACAGCATTAGAACTACCAACAACCATTTGGATCTCTCAAAGGTATTAACCTTAGAAACAGTTTTAAAGATCTATTATGATACCAAGTGTTAGGTCCGATAAGCTACTCAAGAGGGAGGTGAATTGAGTTATTTTCCTAAAAGGGATAGAAAACTAATTTTATCAAAAATTGAGTCAGCGAAAGCTTTGAAAAACTATTTTATCAGGAGTATTAAAATCAGAACTGGCATGAAAAGCTAAAAGTGAGACATAAACTATTAAAACTAATTTTGCAAATAAAAAAAACTCATATTTTTGGATTTTTGAATAAGGAATTATAACAAAAACATCAAAAAAAATATTGTAAGGATCAGAGCTAATTTTGAAGCAGGAACTCAGTCTCAGTTGAAAATGGATCAAAGTTAGAAATCAAAATATAAAATACTTCTAAGCATGTATGAAGGCAAAGTGAGGATACTATCACATATAAGATTAATAAAGACAAAGTGAAATGAGAAAAAAAAATCAGGCACAACAATTTTATAGTAGTTTGGCTACCTATCTACATCCACTTCTTAAAGAACTTAAGATTTTCTCTCAATCTCAGTCTCTTTTAAGCGGGCAAGAGATAAGCTTTTGGAGTATAACCATATCCACAACTACCTTGTTGCTAGAACTAACCCCAGAAACTAGTTTTCAAATAGCTCCAAAAACTGCTACCCTCTAGTTTTCGAATAGATCTAGAAAACTGCTTCCTCACTACTAGTTTTGTAGCTTAACTAGGAAACTATCACTACAAGTTTATTAATAGGTACTTGAAGACCTTCCTCACTTGAATACAAAAGATTTGTAGTGTTTTTCTCTCAAATATTACTCAAAAAATACATATAAAACCTATAAGCATTTGAGAGAGCAAATAAGCAATACAATAATTTTTTCTAATAAAATGCTCTCTACCCTTCAATGAAAATAGGTTGAACTATTTATACTAAGGGTTGAGCTCCTAAAAAGATATCTTTTGAGCCAATTAGAAAATTCTTTTGATTTTGTTATTCGAAATATTAAGGCTTTTGATATATGAAAAAAAAAACAAATCATGCTCTACTATCATTTTATTGTGCATGGCTGTGTAAGAGTGTGTTTAATGCAAAAATATACAGATTTATTTGTTTGTCCCAAGAAAGGACAAGAGACAAGAGTATAGGTGTCACTAAAACTATGGGTTTTATTATAGTACATAATCAACTTTACTACAAAAGATATCCTTTTGTCTTTGTAGCTAAAAAAGAAAAAAAATGTAGAGCTTAAAAACCATTTAATTAGAATCAATGGACGGTGCAGATTCTCTCAAGTTCTTTTAACAAGATTATCTAAAATCTTCAATTACTGAAATGCCCTTCAAATATGTCTTGATAAACAAGAATCCTCAAGGTTTGGGTTCCATAGGCTTTTGCACTTTGAGAGTTGCATTCATGCTTGAAATTTGCATTCACACATAACTTTTCACCTTGTAGCTTACTAATATATAAAGCTATTAGTAACAATATTATTTTTATCATTTTTTATTATTCATCAAAATCAGACTCAGGTTGTAACCTTGGCAACACATGCATATAAATGCAAACAAATAAACATATGGCAAAATAAAAACCATAAAGTGGAATTTGAAATAAAATAAAATATTAAGCAAAATTACTAAAAAAGGTCAACATATTACAAGGACAGTAGTTGCTGCTGTTGTATTGAATTCACATTTACAAAGCAACAACTACCATTGCTAGTTAAAAATAGAATTAATTGCCACTTGGTGATGTAAGGTTAGGGCCAATGCCAATAGGGGGTAAATCTACCATGAAAATTTTCAAGTACATTGATTAGAATCAATTAAAAATAACTAGTGAAATGTAAAATAAACTGAATAAGAATAGTTGTAACAGTATTACCCTTTTTCAAATGACTCTAATTCTTTAAGTGCCTCTTCAACACAAATTGGCTTGTCATCCATCTTAGCCAATCCTGACTGCAAATTAAAGTTTCAATAATTTTAGGAGTCAACGAACTCCTAAAAGCATCAAGGATCCTTCCACCAGTACTAAAAGCAAATTCTGAAGCAACTATAGAGATTAGTGCAACTAAAACATCACGAGCCAATGTTAAAAGAATTAGGAACCTTTCTCCATTAAGCTTCTACCACCGAAGCATATTGAAAGTCCCCTCATCCTCAAAAATTGACTTATTTAAATAAATATCCAATTCAAATCACTTGCTTCCACTTAATCCAAACTCCTTTTTTTACTTTTTAAATTTTACTTTTAACATTTACATATTGGGACCGGAGGCAATATTCACAGACTCAGATATAGTAGGTAAGTTAGTAGTCAAAGATATGGACTTACTAGCTTTAGCAGCACCAGCAGGTGTATATAATGCAATATAGTCATAAAAAAGTTCATATTATGCAAATTTAATAAGATAGAACAAGCTTCCACCAGTAGGTGCACCATATATTTATGTTAAAAAATTTCATGAATTCTAGCTTATCTTTAAGATCCAAAACATTAGCAATAAAAATTAATAGATTCATTTTCTTCGAATCACCCTAATACTTATCAAATTTACTTTTCATTGAAAATCCTATAGCCCTTTTAGAAGTATCATCAGAGTTTATCTAATCATTCAGAATATATAAGAGATCAGAAATTTCAAAAAAAAAAAAGTTGTTAGTGACATATAGTGATCCTAATATCCTCAAAGTCATATCATAAAAAAAATTCAAAAAGTCAACTAATTGTTGAACAAAAATCCAGTCAAGATAATCAGGCACATCATCACTAAGATTAGATCTGAATATAGACTTACATTCATCATACTTTTTATAAACCTTTTTGTAAACATTTGCAGTTTGTAACATCAAATGTGTGAAGTTCTACTTGGTTGGAACATCAAGACTCAATGCAGCCTTAGACTCAATGCCAAGTAATTTAAAGAATTCTTTAAATTTGGACAACCTTTTGGTGAACTTCTAATATATCTCACTACCTCCCTCATCCTCTTTACAAAAATAGTAGACTCTTTAGGCCCCTTGTTAATAATAAGATTCAAAATATGTGCAATACATCACATGTGCACACATTTACATCTAACTGCAATGGTTTCCCAATTTAAAAGTTTCTTTTTAAAAAAACTAATAACATTGTCATTTGAAGATACATTGTCATTTGAAGATGCATTGTCAAATGTAGGGCTGAGCACGGGGATGAAGAAAATACCGAACTGAAGTTTTGAACTGAAAGATATAAAAACCATACTGAACCAAATAATTTTAACCCCGAACCAAAATTTTTAACTAATTTGGTATGGTACTGGATATTTTTAAAAAACTGAACCGAGAACTGTACCGAACCGAAAATCGAATATAGTACCGAATATATATATATATATAAATTAAGTAACATATGTGTAATAATATATTATAAAAAAATAATATATTTGTGTTTAAGATATAATAAATAAATTATTAATACTACTACTACTACTACTACTATTATTATTATTATTATTATTATTCAAATATTTATTATATTACAATTTGGACTTAAATATGAAAATAATAAAATTTACATTACATAGTGTGTAATAATTCAATTAACAAATAAGAGTGTGGAATATCCATTACAACACAATTTAAACTTAAAATATGAAAAATAAAAAAATTATTATCATTATCAAATTAATGAGTTAAATAATATTATTATAATTATTATTTTATTGTATATTCATATATATTAACATATCTTATAGATAACCAAGATGACATAAACTATTTCGTTTTAATTAAATTAAGTAGTGACCTTACAAACAACAAATAAGAAAACTTAGGTCATTTTTATTAATTAAAATACATTGTTATTATTATATTTAATAACTTATTAATTATTATTTTTCATAAATAATCTTATTGGTACTATTTTAAATTAATGAGGTAAATAATTTTAGTAGTCTTATTAGCCTTTTCAAGTATCATGAGTAATTTTATTGAGAATTTTGGAAGGAGATGACTTCAATTTTATATCTTATAATGACCCTCTTAAGGGATTAAGCGAGT
>CATIWO010222971.1:0-21870 GCA_949673435.1 Macaranga tanarius
ATAGCTCTATTCGAGCTTTACTTGGGATTGTTGCTAGGCATGATCTTGAGTTGGAGCAAATGGACGTCAAAACAGCATTCTTACATGGAGAGCTTGAGGAGGACATCTACATGCAGCAGCCAGAGGGTTTTGTTGCTTCAAAAAAGGAGTACCATGTGTGTTTGTTAAAGAAATCTTTCTATGGTTTGAAATAATCTCCAAGGCAATAGTACAAGAGGTTTAATGCTTTCATGACCATACACGGTTTTAGATGTTGCAACTATGATAGTTGTGTCTATTTTAGAAAGAACCATGATGGGTTATTTGTCTATCTTCTTCTCTATGTTGATGACATGTTGATTGCAGCTAAAGATAAAGAAGAAATTAGGAAGGTCAAATCTCAGTTGAGTGCTGAATTTGAGATGAAGGATTTAGGTGAGGCAAAGAAGATCCTTGGTATGGAGATTTTAAGAAATAGAAAGGTTGGCTCGTTGTATCTTAGTCAAAGGGGGTACATTGAGAAGGTTTAATATGCACAATTATAAACCTATAAATACTCTATTAGCCTTACATTTTAAGCTTTCAGCTTTATTGTGTCCACAGTTAGATGATGAGATTGAGTATATGGCTCGAGTCCCTTACTCTAGTGTGGTTGGTTCCCTTATATATGCAATGGTTTGCACATGTCCGGATTTATCATATGTCGTGAGTTCAGTTAGTAGATACATGGCTAATCCGGGGAAAGAGCATTGGAAAGCAGTTTAATAGATCCTTCGTTGCTTATGTGGCTCTTCAGGAGTGTGTTTGCATTTTGGGAGATGTAGAGATGGGGTTGTTGGTTATGTGGATTCAGATTTTGCCGGTGATCTTGACAAGAGGAGATCGTTGGCGGGTTATGTGTTTAGCATTAGTGGTTGTGCTATTAGTTGGAAGGTAACATTGCAAGCTTCAGTTGCGTTGTCTACCACAAAGGCTGAGTATATGGCCATTGCTGAAGCTGTTAAAAAGGCCATTTAGTTAAAGGGATTATTTGGATAGCTTTGTGATGATTTGAAGCTCATAGCTTTGTTTTGTTATAGTTAGAGTGCTATTTTTCTCACTAAAGATCAGATGTTCCATGAGAGGACTAAGTACATTGATGTTCGCTATCATTTTGTATGAGATGTTGTTGCAAGGGGTGATGTTGTTATAGAAAAGATTAGTACTCATGCTAATCCCGTTGACATGTTGACTAAATCACTTCCTTTATCCAAGTTTGTGCATTGTTTGGACTTGGTTGGTCTTTCGCATTCTCGTTGAGTAGTGCCCATTGAGGGGTATGTTGGAAGAGGTGGAGTTTATGTTGTTGTTCGCGTTGTGAGTATTTTGATTTAAATTGATACTTAGAAATTCATGTCAATGTGGAGATTGTTGTATTTTGTGATATGAATTTTGGTGGAAGATATGTTGACTTCACATTTTGGACAAGTTTTAAATATTTTGGATGAGTTTGAAATGTGTTTTCTCATGTTGGAGGTAGACATGGCTTGAGACATGACATGACACAAGCTATATCGCAAGGTGTGTCGAGTGCTGTTTTTGTCCAATGAGAAATACGGGTTGGGATACGGCACGACACAAGCCGTGTTGAAATCTGCATTCGTCCAGAATGGTGCACGGAGAGCGACACGGCCGTACTCCAAGCTGTGTCGTGTCTAGTTTATGCTCCGAAAAGTGACATGGGTTGCAACACAATATGACACAAGCCGTGTTGTCCAAATCCATTTGGGAATTATTTTTCTTCCTATTTTCTATCCACAAACACTATAAAATAAGCCTTGTATCAATTAGGGGTTATGAAATTCGGCCTATTCATTATTGTTAACCGTCTAAACACTGTTTGTACGCTATTTTTACAATCATAGTGAAATCTCTCCTCCTCTGCCCGTGGTTTTTACCTATATTGAGGTTTTCCATATAAATCTTTGTGTCTATTCTCTTTTACTTTTGGTTGCTATTGTTTGTGTGTTTGTTTGCATTCGCCTATTGTTTTCGCTGCGACTTTAACAAAAATTTCGATCATAATTAAGAAATAAGGGCACAAAACTAAAATCATTTGATCACAAAGAAGAAATGATAACAAAAATGTAAATGAGTGAATTTGTGATGCATGTTTAAAGGTTCTGAGTTAGTGCCAAATTGATATCATTGGCAATGTTTTGAGCATCACTTGAAATGCCCATCAATCCCTTGCTTGAAAATCCTGCACTGTAAATTCCATATTTCCCTTTCCAGTGATTTGGAAATGCTTGCCTAGGCATTCCATTTTCAGCAAAAAGATCATCGCCCCCCTGCACAATCAAATTATATTCGTCGACTATAGAACATACGATGACTCATGCATACATATAAAATTATCCTATGCAAATTCTAAAATTAAAATTTTTCGCAATTAAAAGCAACAATTTTATTTGTATTATAAAAGAAAATAAATACCACATATATACTTACCTTGAGCCAATTTCGCACAGTACTTCTGTAGCCGGTGGCAAATATGATAGCATCAAATTCTTTGATTTCACCATTTTCAAACTCAACTTCTTTTCCATTTATACTTGTTAATGCAGATGAAAAAATCTGCATAATTTTATCGTACAAGAGAAAATAAATACGAGAAGAATAAAATTTATACAAATTGCTAAGTGATTATTAGTGCTTAGCTAGTGCTAAATGAAATCTATACATAAAATTGTAAATGTAATGTGGATACTCAGTTAATGTGGTAATAGGACTTATAATGCCATCTAAGATGTGATGGTATTTTTTAGATATTGACAAAATTAAAAATGTAAAATAAATTTGTAACAAAATCACGTACCTGGATTTCTTTTGATTTGATCTTGTTAATGGCACCAACATCAATAGTAGGGGATCGACCAGTTGTTGCTTTAAGATAAAATGGCCCTTCCTCAGGCCTCTGGAGTCCATATTTGGAGAGATCTCCAAACTTAAGATTCATAAGCGCCAAAACAATGGTGTCCACTACACTGCATGGAAGGTATTTCAGCAAGCGCATGCCAAGGAACACAATTTCCTTGGTTACAATATGAACCTACAAATCAAACTCAAATGTTATTTCTCTCATTTTTTATTTTTAGTATCATATTACAAATTTTTTAAAATCCATGAATATTTGCCTAGATTCGAATTATTTTTATTTTGTGTTGGCCTCTCTTAAAAATTGGATGTTCTCCCATATATATATATATATATATTCTTTTGAAATAAATATGAATTTTTATTTGAGTCCCCTCGATCGAATTAATTTTTGGCTCTGTTGCTGTTGATTATAGTTAAATTATAATAAAATAAGAATGAAATTTAGTAGGAATAGAAAAATTAGAGTAAAAAAATAAAGCAAAAATTTGGAAGACAAATATTAAATATTTCATAAATTATTTATATATATATTTTAAAATTAAATAACTTTAAGAAGGCCATAACATCCATATATCCTTGTTTGTAGCTCCGCCTTTGGACCTTTTCTTCTCTTTTTTCTTATAACCAAAGTAAATGAAGAAATAAGTAGCTTTTAATTAATGCATCAACATATTACTATAAGATAAAACAATTTTAAAAATGAGCTTCAAAATCGAATACCAATGATATTAAAATATTACTCTCTATTGTATTAAAAATGGGTGTAAACTCCATCAACACTTACATTATATTTAATCTCTCTATTAATAATTAAAAAATATGTATTTTTTTAAAAATTTTATATATACAATAAAATCTCTATAAATTAATAATTTTAGGATAAAAAATGGTAATTGATCAATAAGTTATTAATTATTAGTTTATAAAAAGTAGCTAGACTTCATGTACAATAAATATTTTTTATACAAAGTTTATTTAATTTGTTAATCAAAATAAAATAAGTAATTATATATTAATTATTGATATGCTTGGCTCTAAGTCAGGACCAACGAAATATATGATTTAAAAAAATTATTAATTAATTAAATATCATTTTATTCAAATTTTACTATTGTATATAGTTTTGGATTTAAATTTTTTTCATGTTATACGTAAACAAGACCTATCGTGTTTATAATCTCAACCTTTAAATTTAATTTTTATGATTTTTTTAAATTCTAAATCATTAATATTTAAAGCTTATTGAATTTTAATTAATTCACTTTAATTAGAAGGACGTGAATTTTTTTTTTTTATATATCTAATACTAAAAGAAAAGAGAGAGAAAAAGAGAATTTTACTGGGCTACGAGCAACAATGGAAACATGAGCTCCATAATTAGCCAAATCAAAAGCAATTTCCATGCCAGAGTTTCCACAGCCAACAACCAAAACATCTTTGCCTCTAAATTCCTTGCCATTTTCGTACTTGTTTGAGTGCATCCATGTCCCTTCAAAGCAGCTCTTGAGCCCCTTCACCTCGGGTATCAACCCCTCATTATTTTCCCCAGAAGCAACCACCAAAAACTTGCCAAAATACACCTCATTCACCTTCATTTCTTCGTTCTCCACCATAACACACCATTTCTCAACATTTTCATCGTAAAAAGCCGACTCCACACGACGATGGTATCGAATTTTTACATCGAATTTCAACGCGTAATCATCCAAGTAGCTAATGAACACATCCTTGGGGGAAAAAGTTGGTGCATTGCATGGGAAAGGTAAGTGGGGGAGCTCACAAAATTCTTTTGCGAGGTGCAGTTTAAGTCGATCGTAGGCTCGTTTTCGCCATAAAGAGGCACAACAATCCTCTTTTTCAAGAACAAGATTTGGGATTTTAAGACGATTGAGACATGCAGAGGTTGCTAAGCCTGCAGGACCAGCACCTACAACGATCACCTCAAATTGTTCCATTGCTAGAATATAGCTAAGACTCAGTTTATTTTTGGCTGTTGGATCTTTGTGTTTATAGCTTCAAGCATGCATGTACTTCTTATATCATCAGTCACATATGCTAAGTGCAGTGAACCATTTGAGGTGGACCTTACCATTCATATTGTACCATGTATAGTTTTTACGGTGATTATTACTGCATGCTTTACTTACTGCTAAGTGATATTTATACTATATGTAGAGTTTGAAGTAATTATAACCCGCAATATATATATATATACCTTAATTCTTTAGATTCGTGTATATATATATATATATGGTAAGATTAGAATATAAGGAATGCTACAAATATAGCCAAATATAAAATTTATATTTGGTAAGGCGACGTCAATTCCTTCATACGTGCTGTTATGTCCAAATATAATATAAATTAAGTAAATATAGGCGAACTAGAATTAGTTGTTTGGGTCAATAACCGTTGAGATTAGCTGGTAGGGGCTGTTCTCTCTTAAGTTAAGGTCTCGAGTTTGAGTTTTAGTGAACGCAGTCACGTTAATAGTTATTGGAAAACTTTTGCGGTTCTTGTGATCCTACCCAGATCAAACTGAATTAGTTAGAGCCCAGTGAAATCTGGATATCAGTGATTCATTAAAAAAAAAAAAAATTAGTTGTTTGGGAGAAAATTAAATTACACTAAGATAAAATAATTTTTTTTGGAAAGAATAAAGGATTAAAGTAAAAAGCATAAAAATATATATCAAGGGGACTCACATTACAACAAAAAAAATTTCAAATAACATTTATAAAATAACATTTTTCACAAATGTTATTTAAAAATATATATATATATAAATTACATTTTCAAAAAATGTATTTTATTTCTAAGATAAAAAAAATTATTTTAATTCTCTACAATATTTTGAGACGAAAATATTTTCTGAAACAAGTAAATTATAATTATTTTTGTTGCTATTTCCAATTATATTACCTATAAAAGTAATTTTGCCTGAAAGTAAACCGCCCATAATGAAGGATGAAAATTTTTGCACTCCAATATTTTATAATTGCAATTTATTTATACTATTTTATATACGGATTAGAAAAATTAACCTTTAATATATTTGATGAATTAAAGTTTTTAATATTAAACTTTACTTTTTATAGTATTTAATAATATTTATAACTTTTTATGTAAGTATAAGATTAAAGTAATTTTTTAGCTAAAAATAAAAAACATGCAACCAAAAAATTAAGCATTGATAAAGCATTATTAAAAAATAAATTTGTATTAATTTAATGTAATATAGTAATATATCATATGAAGCACATATATCTCATTAAGAATATATATCTCATTTAAATGTATTCAATAATATGAAATTTAATCTATAACGTGTCAATATGAAAAAGAAATACATTCAAATATGTGAATTACATGTGTCTTTTTGTCCTATACATAATATTTTTGACTCGTTTTACACAATCCACTTCAATCCGCTCATTCGCTAAGATGAACTGAAGTTAAAATGATAGAAAAGGGATATTTTGAGTTTTCAAAAAACTTTAAAAAATTAATCAATAAACTAAAAGCAATCCAAGCAACCCTAACCCTGAAAATCTAACCAAATAGAGGTGGATGAGTTCATTGGAGCACCGGAGAAGTTGTTCCATCATTGAGAAGGCATGTGAAAAAGTAAGTGAATGACAAAGTATTTTCCATCCCCGACAAATATCAAAATATTTAGCGTGCCTTATATATCAAATATCACATTGTCAAATTAAGAGTGTGTGAGTTTAAAAATATGTAAACTGAACTTTTTTAGTTAGCAATTGTTCGAATGAATGTGAAACTACAGTAAGTCTTTTAACAAAAAAAACAAAAATGAGGTAGTGTGTTTGGGTCTCACGTAGTTTGTTACGGAACAGAATCTTCAAATCTCATATTGTCAAATTAAGGGTAAGTGTGTGGGTTTAAAAGTATGTCGGCTGAACCTCTCTAGTTAACAATTGTCTGGATGAATGATCTAAGTTTATATATATATATATAAGAAAAATGAAGAGTGGGGACAATCCCACACTGAAAAAAAAGAAGAAAATAAAAAAGGCTTATAAGTGAGGAGGAGCCACCAACAAAATGGCTAAGTCCATTTTGACCATTTTGGTAGTAGACAAGCTCATGATGAGGCTCAATTTCATATTTTAGAGGTCTAGCTGGAGAAATCATGTACAAGTCCAGTTAACCAATTACAAGTCCAGTTAACCAATTCCGTTTGTGAAGTCCAAGCATGTTAAAGTCCATAGAGCTCGAATTGTTAACATAGTATCAGAGCCCACAATACCCTAACAGGCCAGAAGATCCTGTAGAGGTCCGTGGATATTTGGAGGCCTAAGAGGAGGCCCATGTGTATGCTTGAAAGTCCAAGTGAACAACCCACCAAGAAAATGTTGCACTTAGAGAGTTTGGGTTGGATAAACAAAAACCAGACCCTAGAGAGGCTCATGGACAATTTAAAGACTGAAGGGACTATAAAGATGAAGGTCCAGTTTAGTCAAGTTTGAAGCTTAAAGCTGATTGAAGACTAAAAAAACTTGAGAGGCCAAAGAAACTTGGTTCGGTCTAGTCCACGTTGAACCAAGTGACAATTGGTTCAAAGAATGATAAGCCCAATTGCACTTGAGGGACAGTGTTGGAAAATGAAGAGTGGGAGCAATTCCACATTGAAAAGAAGAAGAAAATGAAAGAAACTTATAAGTGAGGGGGAGCCACCACCGTAGGCAAGTTTATGATAAAGCTCAATTTCATGTCTTGTAGGCCTAGTTAGAGAAATCATGTGCAAGTCTAGTTGATGCAAAGTCCAGCACTCCAAACCCATTTATGAATCTCAAGCATGTTGGAGTTCATAGAGCCTGAATTTCATCAATATATATATACACACACAATTATAGAGAAATGTACTGAATGTACTTTTTATTGGAAACTGGCTTGTAATTTTATTGTATTGATAATTTGATATTAGATATATAGTGTATAATTTTTATCCATAATAAAATATTTTTAAAATATATTATTAGAATAAAATTATAATTTTTATTAAATATATTATAATTTCTTTAGTAGATAATTTATTTTTAATGAATAATTTTACTTTATATAGTTTATATTTTTAAAAATCATTTAAACTCATGAAAACTTGCAAACAGTTCGCATGGTATAACAACATGTCATCAAGTTTAGCTTGATTATAAACGAATCAAATTTGAGTTAGGTAAAGATTGGTTCATCTTCGTTTATACCCCTACTTGCCAAGCTATAGATTTGATATGAAAGTTTCTTAATGTAATTGTTTATATAGATTTTCTTCTATAATTTTTGAAACAAACTTGAAGTAAAAAAATTTTCTATTTGTTGATGACTAATTAATTTTTTAAAAAAATTTATAAATATTTTTAGAAAACATAAAAATAAATTTTATATCAAATAATATAATAAAATAAAGAGATTGAAGATTAGTTTTGTCAACTCAAAGACAATAATAATTAAAATGAAATATAATTTTGAATGGAAAAATCTCTACCTTCACATGTGATTAGTAAATATGTTTTTTATATGATTATCCTATATTTGATCAGATAAAAAGATTATATAATTTTTAAATTTAAAAAATAAAAAACATATATGAAAAAAGTTAAATTATTTTTTTTAAAAAAAAATAAAATAAAGGGTAAATTACAAAAAAAATTCACTACCTTTAGCGCTTTTGGCAAATTTAACATATCTTTTTTAATTTTTGCAATGTCATTTATAAAATTTGTAACTTTTGCAATTTGAAATGCGAGTTAACTCAATTATGAAATTAAACTAATAAGACAGTCGAAATCATTTTTGGTTCTCTAGATGGGATTTACGTAGAATTCAATGCACAAAATAGTATATTTTATGAGACTTTAAAATTTTAAAATATACCATTTTAAATAGCTCAATTCTCGAAACAAATAGACAGATAAAACTATTGAAAATTATGTGTTTTAAATTTTTAGGACACACCATTTTGTCCATGAGATTTTATACGAATCCCATTTAAAAAATTAAAGATAATTTCAACTATTGCGTTAATAAAATTTTATCAAAAAGTTTATCGGTAGTTCGAATAATAAAAATTAAAAAATTAATGAATTGCTAAAATTAAAAAGATATATCAAATTTGCCAAATGCCCTAAAATGGTGATTTTGTTTTAATTTGCCCTAAAATAAAATAAAAGTTTTACAAAACTTTCAATCAGGCCCATATCCAAAAAACAACCCATCACCCAACTTGCAACTCTGAAGCCTTAAAAAAGCACTTAAAAAAAAATTAGCAAAAAAACACTGTAAATCCAATAAGAATCAGAATAAATTGCTGGAAAGCAAAGTTCCCCAAATTTTCTCATACCAAAACGTAAACTTTGGATCTAATAATCACATTCATCATTTGATCAGCAATTCCCAGGTACCATTTTCATCGATCCTTTCTCTGTCTCCTTGTGGGTCTTTGAGTTGTTTCTTTTACACGCATTATATACCAATTTATTGTTTATTTAATTAATATGTGTGTTTTTGTGCCTTTGCATTGGTGATTTGTAGTGGATTTTGAATTGGGTTATCAATGGAATCACCTTCAAGTCAATCTGAGTTTGATTACTTGTTCAAATTATTGCTAATTGGAGATTCTGGTGTGGGCAAAAGTAGCTTGCTTTTGAGTTTCACCTCCAATACTTTTGATGATCTCTCTCCCACCATTGGTGAGTCTTCTTTATATAATCTTTTCTCTGTTGTTATCATCTCTATATTTTATCTGGGTCTTTTGAATTACTTGTAAAATGCAATAAAGTTTGAATCTTTATGTTTTGGTGATTTACAATGTATAATGTACGTGATTCTGAATTTGCAAATTTCAACAACCATTTGCTATTGTTGTGTATATATTTCTGGGGTTGATTGCTAATAAATTACCTCAAGTTGATTTGATCTTTGCTCAATTTTGTAGGTGTGGACTTTAAGGTGCAGTATCTTACTATAGGTGGGAAAAAGTTGAAGCTTGCCATCTGGGACACAGGTAATGATATTACTTCTCTTTCTAATTGATGTATTTCCTGAAGCATTTATTGATTTTTGTTTGTATATCTCATTTTTACAACTTCTTTTACTCGGCAGCGGGGCAGGAGAGATTTAGGACGCTTACTAGTTCTTATTATAGAGGAGCTCAAGGGATAATTATGGGTACATTGTTTCACCTAATTTTCCTGTTCTTCAATATGTTACCATGTTGTTGATTACCCATTGCATATTTATGCTCGTTATGCTGAAGAAATTATCATCTTCCCCAATCAATGTTGAACATATATTATATATATGTGTATATCACTGACACGTTTCTTCTTTGGTAGCATATTGTAAATTTAGGAGTTTAGGTAGATTCACTTCAAAAATTTCACGAGACAATTACTCGTCTAGAGATGGCTATCCTTAAAGTTGTTTCATGAAATATATACCTCTAGCGGTGAAATAACCATACCACAAAATTTTATTTGGTTTATTGTTAGTATACTTATCTCATATCTCTCTGACTTCAAGATTGTTGCTTCTTGGATTTGGTAGTGTATGATGTAACAAGACGAGAGACATTTACTAATCTATCTGATATATGGGCTAAAGAAATTGACCTGTATTCCACCAACCAGGACTGCATCAAGATGCTTGTGGGCAACAAAGTTGATAAGGTACATCTCTGACAAAAGTGAAAACAGTCATATAAGTATCTTATGTAAAGGGTGAAGATGATGTATTAACTTTGATGCCATTTTTGTTGTTTAAAATGGGACCTTAATACCTTCAGCATTCTAGTATATCTCTAGTTTTTACTATACTTCTGAATGTCTTTTCAAAGTTTGTTGTCTATGGTCTTATTACATGACCTATGTGAGTTGTTGTTGCATCATAGTGTATTTAGCCACATCTAAGCATACGATTTGCAGGAAACTGAGAGGGTTGTTACCAAAAAAGAGGGGATTGACTTTGCCAGACAATATGGATGCCTTTTCATTGAATGTAGTGCAAAAACTCGTACCAACGTGGAGCAGTGCTTTGAGGAGCTTGTTTTAAAGGTAAATGAAATGTCTGCATTTTCCTCAGTTTTTCTTATAATTGAGTTTTCTGTTTTGGTAATTTTTATGCAAAGTTTATCTGTCAGTAAAAATCATGGGATAAGGTGTCCTTTGCATATCTTACTTTAATATGAATGGTTTGCTTCTCCTTCTCTCACTCATTGCCATTTTTGGGATCACATAAATGCCATTTTTTGTGCGACATTCGTTAAGGTTTCAAATATAGGCTGTTTCTTAAATTTTCATTGTGTCACATTGCATATCTTGTTGAGACATTACTTACTTTGCTGAGTTCCGCATAACATTGCAACATGCAACAGTTCAGTTAGGATCTTATTAGTTTGGGGAAGAGTCTGCTTACATCATACTAACTTTTAAGAACTTATGAAGAAAATGTTCTTTTTTTTTTTTTCTTTTAAGACAAAATGTAGTTTGTAAGCAAGTAATATTATGGTCTTCGATTATGGGATTGGGGTATAGAAATTTGCATAACGTCTGAAGATGTTGCTTGTAATTTGATTATTCCATCCTGTCTTTCATAGCAATGGAAGGCAAAGGCTGCAGCAGAGTCTCTTTGTGAATTAATAACTACCATGATGGATAATTGTTTGCGGCCTTTGTGTCTGTCTCCAATTTCCAAATATGATGATACTGGCAATGACATGATGATTCTGTATTTGATCCGCAGATTTTAGAAACACCTAGTCTTTTAGCTGAAGGTTCACAGGGTGTGAAAAAGAACATATTCAAACAGAAGCCTCCACAGGATGTTGCAACTAGCAGTTGCTGTTAATGGTGATTGCATATCTTGATTCTTGTGGCTCTCTCTTTGTTGCAGTAACCGATCTGATTTTCTACCGTTTTTTCCTCCATAGGATCATCCTCGGACAGTGATGCTGTAATTCGCTGTAAATTATTTACAAAATGATAATGTTCGATGTGATTTTTGTTCCTTTTCTTGAGCAAATTAATGTATTGTTGTCATGCCATGACCGTCCCATATTCCATTGCAACTGAAGTGAAATATTCAAATTAAACAACTCCTACTCATAGCCAAACATGAAGAAGTCACTTTTTTTTTTTTTGAAACGTGAAGAAGTCAGTGATGAAACTGAAGTTTAATGTTGGGTCATTATTCATCAGTGGCCGTGCACTTATTAATTCAATTTTTAAACTCGTCACCAGACTATATGGGAAATGTATACATTTTTGTTCTGCAAGTTTTCTACTCTTTAACTGGTTAGTACATCTTTTATCATAATAGAAAGATCAACTTGATATAAAAATGGAAATTTTGGCCTAATACTATGATGTTATACCCCTTTTGTTGGCTATTTTGGATGTATTAAATTCATTTTTCTAAGTTTTTTATCAAATTTCAAAAAAATATATCTCTAGCAAATAAAAAAAAAAAAAAAGCAATTTCTCTCTTGCAGAGCTTTGCCTTTTTTGCAGGTAGCTTTTTTATACACAGATGCGTGCACACACACACATTTATATACAAGTATGCATACGTGCGTACACATGCGTGAGAGACAGTTCTCTTTTTATGGCCATTTTAGAGGGCTTTTTAGCCCTTAGAAACACTATTAGATATAAGTCAGGGTTTTTTTTATCCCTCTGATACTTTGCACAGTAGTAGTTATGTGTTTAATACATAACAGTTATTCATTTAATATACAACAATTACCTATTATATTAAAGGGGTATTCATACCCCTCAGGGTACTTTAGAAATCTTATTAAATTTTGACATATTTTGTACTTTTTTTTTTTTTTTATTAAAGTCAGCCCTGAGGGCTCCCGGGAGAGCGGGGAGAGTAAACCCTGCTCTACTACCATAGATATCCGGAGTTAAGCCCCACACGGAACATGCTATCCGGTATTTAGACCCCACACAGAAAGGGTATCAGTTGGACCACTTTCTGAGAAAGTGGAGAGGGGGGATTCGAATCTCCCCTCAAGCAAGCATGAAAGCTTGCTTACTATTTGTACTTAATGAGACGAATGTTGACACATATAGGAGTGTGCAAAAATTGACCCTGCCTGAAAAACCGAACCAAGCAAATTCGGTATAATTTTCATTTTTTCCATTCACAAATTTTTGGTTATAAATGATCGATCAACTGAAAAATCAAATATTATATATATATATATATATATGACACTGAAGTATATTAGTTGTGCAGTTGTAGCAAAAGTGGCAGCTGTGAAAGTGCACGCCACCATAAACTACTAAGAATTCTTGCTTATTTTATTTTCTTTTTGTTTATTATCATTTAATCAGTTAACCGAAAATCGAACTGAATATCCACCTAAGTTTTTAATTTTAGTTCAGTTGATAAAGTCTTCAAAATTTCAGTTTGATTTAGGTCAGTTTTAATCGATTGTACACCTATAGACGTACCTATAGACGTGTTTATGTTACACTTGATGAGACATGTATTTGACATGTGTTTATATATTAAAATCTAGTTATACAAATTTGGTTACTAAATGTAATACATTGTAGAAATAGGTAATTTTTTTTTTTACTTTCTAATCCTTATTTTTTGTCTCTGATTTTAATTGGTCAGACAATTACAAGTAACATATGAAGAAAGCAATGAAATGAGACTCTAATTTTCTCTTAACTCCAAGATCTAGATGCACAATTTGGGTCAAAACCAGGTTATTCTCCAATTTGGGTCAAGCTCAGATTATTCTGCCCCAAGTCAAGTCGGACCCTATATTTTTCTATGTATAACAAAAGAGTAACAAGATTAATGATCAGGCGGCTACGAATCCAAATAACAAAAGTAATAACATAGTAATTGTTGTATCACGGTACCCAAAACCAAAACTAATAAACTTTCTTGCTGGCATAAGCATTAAGCAAGCAACCGGTTGTAAAAGTGAAAACAGCCATTGCAACTTACAAGAAACGTCAAGAAGACGACTTTTTAGACCTTTCTTTGTCTCTCTGCAACCTCTCTTTCTGTTCCCTTTTTCTTTCTGTTCACCAAGAACCATCAACTTTGGATCTAAAAATAATCCCCATCTTCTTTGATCACCAGGTTCCCAGGTATCATCAATCCTCTTTCTTGTTTTGTGTGCAAAGTTTGATTCTTTGTTTGGTTTTATGTGTGTTTCTTGAGAATGTGCATTGATGATTTTACAGGTTTTTCTGTATTGGGTTTGTTGGGTTCTTGATGGAATCTTCTTCAAGTCAACCTGAGTTTGACTACTTGTTCAAGTTGTTGCTGATTGGGGATTCTGGTGTTGGTAAAAGTAGTCTCCTTTTGAGTTTCACTTCCAATACTTTTGATGATCTATCTCCTACTATAGGTGAGCTTCTTATTTTTTATTTTCCTATTTGGATCTATTATATTATTGTGTTGAAGGCAATAAAAATTCAATCTTTAGTGCATTTTAGGATGGTTTAAAAATGTGTAATGCAAATGAACTAGGATTTGCAATATTAGTGCTTGTGTATTAAAGAATGCTTGTAATTTTGTTTGTTATAATTGTACTGTTGTTGCAACTTTGAGCAAGTGTGAAGTTGGTTTTGTTATTGATGTATTGGGTGAATAGGATTGATTTTTTACTTCAATGAAATGATTCTGGTTTTAGTGTATGAACCAATATATCATTTTTGGGATTGCTTTTAAAATAGCATCTCAATTTATTTAAATCTTGTCTTAATTTTGTAGGTGTGGATTTTAAAGTAAAGCATGTTGCTATAGGTGGGAAAAAATTAAAACTTGCCATCTGGGACACAGGTAAAGCATGTTTATTTGTTTATTTTTTTTCATACAGTATGATGATATAAAGTTAATTTTACAATCTATTTCATTTGGCAGCTGGACAAGAGAGATTTAGAACACTGACTAGCTCTTATTACAGAGGAGCTCAGGGGATAATTATGGGTACATAATTTTGCCTAATTTTCCTTTTCCATGTGTTTGATCATGTACTTGGTTGCCATTAGATATTTATGCTCTTTTTCTATTTGAAGAAATGATGACATACTCCACTCAATCTTGAATGGTGGTAAAATTTCAGCATTTTTCAGACATTATGGCTTCTCCATACTTGGAAGTGGTGGCAAACAATAGATGTGTAAATTGTTGTTTATTACATCATCAGCATGTTTGTTCTGCCCAGTTCTATAGCATCTTTAACTAGATTTACTTCAAATATCATGAACAATTATCTTCGTTCAAGCTTTAGGGGAACACTTATTATTGATTTGTAAATTTTTAACTTTAGTTGTGAAAGAACCATATTACAGAATTTTGAAAGTAACTAGTTTGTTTCTGTTGTACTTGTCTCGTGTTTGTCTGACCTTCGAGATTGTTGCTCATTTGCTTTTGGGTATTGGCACAGTGTATGATGTGACAAGACGAGACACATTTACTAATCTATCTGATATATGGGCTAAAGAAATTGATCTGTATTCAACAAACCAGGATTGTATCAAGATGCTTGTCGGCAACAAAGTTGATAAGGTACATTTGCAGCAAAAGTGAAAAATTCATTTAAATTGATTTTATTCTATGTAGAGTATGATGAGAATATGCTAATGCCATTTTTGTTTTCTCATTCCGGCATATAATACCTCCAGTTTTTAGCATGCTTAGGAATATATTTCCATTGTTCATTTTCTCATGGTCTGAATAGATGAACTACATCAAACTATTGTCATATTAGTGGATTTATCACATTTAACTTAAGCATATCTTTTGCAGGAAAGTGAAAGGGTTGTCACCAAAAAAGAGGGGATTGATTTTGCCAGGCAATATGGATGTCTTTTTATTGAATGTAGTGCAAAAACCCGTGTCAATGTAGAGCAATGCTTTGAGGAGCTTGTTTTAAAGGTAAGTGTTATGTTAGCATCTTCTTCGCTTTTCCTTATATCTCATCGAGTATTCTGTTTGGACAAATTTTCTTTTGTAAGTTTGATTGATAAGGAAAAAAATCATGGAATAAGGTGTTCTTTGCATATCTTCGTTTATGCAAATGTTGATGATTTACTTCTTCTACTCTCTATCATTGCTGTTTTTCAGATATGTAATTGCTACTTCTCATGAAACTCAATATTTCATAATTATGTTGTTTTTGTTTACTTTAAATAACTGTGGTAGTCCCATCTCTTGTTGAGGGAGTAGTTTGTTGCTTCTTTGCTAACTATGTTCTGCACAACATTGCAACATGACATTTTGGCTAATGCCTACATTATACGAATTTTGAGAACTGGTTGAAAGAAATAGATTTGTTGGACAAAATATGGTTGCCAAGGAAGAGTATAATATTTCATACCTTTACCACTGTGGTGTGGCCTATATAGACTTCCTTAAACTCTGAGGTTGTTGCTTGTAAATTGAGTATTCCATCATGTCATCCACAACAATAGACCGGCAAAGCACCACAAAATGGAGTCTCTTTGTGCATTAGTAAATAACTAGAGTAATGGAAGATTGTGTGCAGCATTTGCGTATGCCTTCACTCTTCAACATATATGCATATTCATGATTTTTATATTGAAAAATTGATACGCAGATTTTGGAAACTCCAAGTCTTTTAGCTGAAGGTTCAAGTGGTGCAAAAAAGAACATCTTCAAACAGAAGCCTCCGCAGGATGTTCAAGCTAGTGGCTGTTGCTCATGATGATTGCGTACTTTCATTAACAGAAGTCTCAGACAGGATGTTACATCTAACAGTTGTTGCTCATGTTGATCGGATACTTATGTTCGTGCGGCTTTCATCATGGAAGAACTAGCCTCTGGCTTTACTCTGTTCTTTTCCTCTATACACGATGGTGATCCATTGGATGGTGAACTGTAAATTATTTGCAAAATAATAATATTTGATGTGATTTTATGTTCTTTGCTTTACTTGGCCAGATTAACTACAGGATTAAGGCTTGCCAAGCTCCTAAACACTGCTGTAAACTTTCATTTATATCTTTGAGGCTGTTTGCATGAGTTTTTAGCTCATTGGCATTGTGCCCAGCAATGTATATACTCTCCTAATATTCTGGGTTCAATCCTCAACTCATTACTCACGCCATCTCAACTAAAACAAATAAAATATAATCCAACACATGCAGATTCTACTATTCAAATTTATTAGGAGTCTCACTATTGATATGGGATGGCACAAATATTTTCTTTGTAAAATTAATGTTTAAAGTATACAGATTTTACAATATGTATAAATTATTATTCAACATATTACTATAATTTTTTTATACAATAAGTACATGTATGAATATAATGTATGTAAATTTTATTCTTAGAATCGATGAGATCTAGCCAAGTGATTTAATAGAGAAATACAATTTTAAAGGGCTTTTGCTATGGTATTATACCTATACAAATAGAATTAAAATTGTTAGATTATTTTTTATTTAATTACAACTATTAATTATCTTGATATATCAATTCTTGTAAAATATATTAATAATTATAATTAATTAAATATTAATTTAACAATTTTAATTTATGTTATATAACTGTTTGTACTGTAAAAGAATTAAAGACGATAAGTTAATACCAATAATGTTAAAATTGATGTGATAGGACCTGTTCTTCTGTAAGAGAATAGTTTCAGATTTGAACAATGCATGCGGTAGAATTTTGTGGTCTCGTGGTTCTATTATTCAGTGGGTTGGATCACAATTACCATAAAAATTTCTCAATTAATTTAATGAGATTCTATACACATGATTACAACTTAAAATATTATTTAGGTAATAATAGTTTTTGCGAATTAATTATATCAAAAGTCCCTTATGAGTAGTTTAAGTGATAAAAAATGTTAACATCTAATGTGAAGAGCAGGATTCGATCCTCTGTCCCCTTAAGTGGGAAATTAAACCACTCAAATCAGATGTTAAAAAAAATAATAAAAAAAAAACAAAATATATACATATAATAAAATGTGTCGCAATTTCATGTACTTAATACAATTGGTCAGTTTAACACTTCAACTTACATTTTTACCATTTTAGCATTTAAATTCATCAAAAATTCAGTAATCTAATAATATAATACATTTGACATCCTATGTACTTGTCACTTTTATTAGTTTGATAACTCCATTTGCAGTTTTTGATTAGTCAAGCTCTTAAAATATGGTATGTAAATTTGCTATTTCATGACATGTGTGCTAGTAAAGGTTTAAGGGATAAGGTGCAAATATGACTCTAATGTTTTTTCCTATCCTCACATTGGAACCTGATGTTTTACGAGGGCCGTTTATGACCCCAAAATCATAAAAATTACTGTATTTAAACCCTTGCAACAAACGTTGTTAAAAACGGCGATGTGTTCGTTATGGGGCCCACAGAAATGAATTAAAAATAAAAAAAATCAATTCATTAATGAAAGTAATGAATTCCTCTTCTTCTTCATGCTTCTCCATCTTCTTCACCAAAATCCCCAAATCACAGACTCTAAAATGCAAAATTGAAGAGAAGCAAGCATCGCCAATGGTTCGAGCATCATCATTCTCAAACTCCTTCTCTGAAGAACCTTTTCCATGACAGATCCATCTAGAAAAGAATCTGAATTTTCATTTTCAACCTTATCAACAGATGTAGCAGCATCAGCTGCAGAGTCACCAACTTCTCCAAAAATTAGTCGAGTTTTATCGAGATGTTCATGAAGTGAACCCTCTACCTTGAATGCAACAGAAATTAATCGGAGAAAGAGACAAATGTAAAAATTACCTATAAAAGTCCCATCCTTTTAGCAAGATTAGAAATTTGTTCATAGTCCCGTCTATCCTTTCTGTCTCTGGAAATAATTTTTTGGTCAGTTTCACTACGTAGTAACAAGCTGAGCTTCTATTTCCACTCGTCAATATTGGCCACAGAAGAAGATGTCTAAGATGAACAACGCAAACCCACAATTTATTTTACAACAAAATAACTTTTAAAAATAAGAACTAAAAATAGAATTAAATAGAAACCTTATGGGTCTCAAAATCGCACTCGTATTCATCATCAGAGAACTGCTCAGCTGCATAGCCGGAGAAAGGGCGCCGAATGAAAAGAGTAGAATTTAATGAGTGTAATTAAATTAAACTTGCAATTTCATTTGTATATGAAATATGAAAAGTCAATAAACATTGGCCTCATATTTGGGCTCTTACTTTTATGTACAATTGCATTATTATGGTGAGAAAGAGGAGAACTGAGCTTCCTGCTAGTGGGGGTAAGAGTTCCAAGTCCCAGAAAGCTGTTGGAGGCAATGGCGGATGAGGATCTCAGCACCCACATCAGATAAATGTTACCTCACAACAGGAAGCATACCAAGGTGGAAGGAGTTAGGGTCTACAGTCTCAGCAAAGATGTGACGCCCCAAAAATCATAACCAAATACGTAGCCATATACAAATACGCACACGTGGCATTATCAAACATTTCACATAGGAAATAAAAACAACCATACAATTGGCATAACAAATACTTTCAAAAAGTGAAGTACTTTATACATATATATACCAAACTCATTATGTATATACATGTTCAGCATTACACATATGTTTGACTAGCATTACACAAGAGTACAAAACATAAAACTTCAATATACATACAATGCCAAAATGATATGCAGGAGGAAGGTCGGGTACACCACTCGCTTCAGCCCACCTAAAGACTCAGACGTAAGTTTCAAGCCTTTAGCCTAATCAAATCTTAAAAATATTCAATAGCAAACGGGTGAGCTTACAACTCAATAAGTAACTATAAATATAGTTGCACACATACACCAAACACATAAGAATCATGCCTTAAAGAAGCATATATTCACTTACATAAAGCAATATAATAACAAATATAAAGTTACAATACCATAGGCACTATATCAAATGCGTATGGAAGTCCAAATGTAAAAGGAGTAAGTGAGCACTAAAATGTCAAGCTCAATTAGAGAATCTTAAAGATAGATTCTACTCAAACTCCAAATATGAAAGTTATAGAGGACTCTTTAAAGTTTCTATAACTCAAGTTATCGTAAAAATATGAAGACAAAAGTGTGTTGATGGCTCCTTACTGCTCATGGTCGCGAGCTGAACCGTGAGCAGCCACTTGAAGCACCATTTTACTGTACAAAATGGCCTGGGGTGCTCACGGGTGTGTCCTCACAGTCGTGACCTGACCGTGAGCAACCCCAAAACTCACCTTTTGCCATTCAAATTGATCATAACTCAAATCAACCTTAAAAATACTTCATAAACATACTAAACATCACCAATTCATTCATCAACACATAATTCACATTCATTCACAAGATTTAAACATCCATAGACATCATTTTAAAACTAAAACAACTCATTCACATATTAAACCTCATTCAAATGCATAATTTCAAATTATGCATGTTTCAATGCAAGAGCTAGTATTTGGATAGACCTTTTCCTCACACATAACCTTACACTTAGCCTTATGGCTATATTCCTCACACTTCAAATATCATTTAAATGGCCATTAAGTGAGACTATCCACCCGACTCAGTCTCACTTCACATATGGGTAGCTATACGCCCGACTCAGCTTGCCCATCACACAAAATCAGTGGGGACTATCCACCCAGCTCAGTCCCACTATCCCACATTATCACAATTCCTCACATATTTCACCTTCAAGTGAAATATATCACAAATAAAACAACACAATACATTTCCAAGCAATTTCATTTTAATAATGCCAATATAACCACTACTCACCAACATTCCATCCATACTTATATTCATAGTATTCCACAAACACAAGTATAATATTAGCATTCCATATACATATATCAACATTTGCTAATATCCTCATCACATTCTCCATTCACAAAATGGTGGAAATTCATTCCCCATTATATTCATCAATCCATTTATACATTCAATTCCATTAAAGGAATACACAAGAATTCACATAAGAAATTAGCATATGTCCATAACATGTATTCATAGTCACTTACCTCCAAATGTTTCCATTTCAAAAAGAGTCTTCCCCTTAGTTATGAGTGCTTCCCTTGCCTTTATCACTCCCTACACAAAATCATACATCAAAACAACAAGCAAATCTTGCCATTCACTCTAACCTCACCAAATGCAACTAAAATGTTCAATGTTCAACAAGACCTAGACACACACACATAAGTCTAATAACCCTAAAATTACTATCAAAGCTAGGTTATAAGTCTATAATAAATTCCAATTGAAATTATTCAATTTGGACATGTATGGAATTAGTTATGGATTTTATAATACACCCGGCCAAAACAGGGCACTCGCAAGAGCAAAAAAATGTACGGCCTTAATTACCTTACTTAACAGCAAAATCACGCAAAACTCAAAACATAGAGAATGTAAAGGACAACATTAAACTTTGCTCAAATCAGAGTTGTATAACTCAAGATATGGCACAAAAAATGTGACTTAAAAACAGAGTATACAGAACACGAATTTGACAATCAATACAACTCAACCAAACCAAATCAACAACATAATTAAAGCTTACCAATTAAGCTTCAATTGATATAGACCTTTTGTAACGTTCGTCATTTTGGAACTCCTATTCATGCATAATAATTTTTATCACATGTGGCATAGAGTTATGAGTTGCATATATGTGGGATATATGCATTTTGGTAGAGAGGGGTGTGAGTGAAAGATAAGTTTAGACCTTTTTGTCCAATTAGAAAGTTGTGGACCTTTGGAGTAATTATCCTAAGTCATTAAGGGTGTGTAGAGAGGGATTTGGATATTTGTGTGTGTGTGTGTATATATATATATATGAATTATTAAGAGATATAAAGGGATAATTATTAAGTGGGGAGAATTTATTATTAAGGAGACTTTATGGAGCTAGTTGGCAAATTTTGATTGGGGGATATTTTTGGTGAATATTAAATTGAGTATG
>CATIWO010223010.1:0-12077 GCA_949673435.1 Macaranga tanarius
CATGGCAACATAGTCACTTCCTCAATCACCATTCAACATCTCATCATATACACATACATTTATCATTCATATGCTCATATTCAATCATAATCCACAATTGGCCTTATTTATTCATAGCACAATAATTCTTTGTTCAATAAATTTTCAATTCATCATTTTATTCATATCTCAACACATATTCCAATCAATTCATTTTATAGCAATATTATTATCATTCTAGAGAATCAATATATATATGCATCATATTAATAATCACTTACTACAAATTTTCAACTCCTTCAAATACAAACTCCCCTAGTGAGTAGTGCCTCCAACTTCCATATCCAAGCCTACACACAATTCATATATCAACACACATAGCAAACACAACTCTTGCACCCAACTCAACAAAATCCCACCAAATGCAACTCGAAAGTCTAAATTCAATAAATCCAAATAATTCACACACAACTCTAAAAATCATGAAAATATTCTTGAAGATAGAAATATGAGTCTACTTCAAATTTCAACTGAAATTACTCAATTTGGAGGTGTGTGAAATTAATTATAGATTTTTGAATAAAATCGAGTGCAGTAGAAAAACAGAGTGACAGCTTGGAGCATAAAAATTTCCAGCTGATTGAGACACCCTAAACGGCAAAATTTGGACTTCCTTAAAGCATAAAAGTTTTAGTAGACTCTCTAAGGTTTCCATAACACTAAAGCTTTCCTCAATAAGAGGTCTATAACTCCAGATATGACTAAAACAAAATGACTAAAAAACAGGGCATACAGAACCCGAAAATCAACATTCAAAACCTAACTTACATAAATCAAAAATAAATACAAAACTTACCAAATGGGAATTCCATGCATATGAGACTTCTCAAGGCTTTCTAAGACACTAAATTGCTTGCTAGAGAAAAATCAAACTCTTCCAAAATCCTCCTCAAAACCTCTCTTATTCTCCTCTATGTTTTTCTTCACCCTCACACACATACACACACAAGTTGATATACACTACAACTCCCACCAATAAGAAATGGCCAAATAGCTCCTCCAAAGTCTCCCTACTAATAATTACTTAATGCATTATTATCTTAATAATACTAATAATAATAATATAATAGATAATTATCAACAATTATCTCCACCAATCATCAATTGCCAATTGCCTCTTCTAAAGTCTTCTAATATTAAATACTCACCAAATTAATAATTACATATTTATCTCTTAATAAACTAATATAATATTATATATATATAAAAATATTAAAACCCTCTCTACACACCCTTAATACAATAGGATAAGTACTCCAAAGGTCCACAACTTTCTAATTGGACAAAAAAGTCTAAACTTATCTTTCACTCACACCCATCTCTACCAAAATGCATATGTCCCACATATATGCAACTCATAACTCTATATCACATGTCATAAAAATTACTATGCATGAACAATGCTCCTAAATCACAGGTGTTACAATCTAGATGTCAAGATTAGTAGTAGAAACAATAGAAGAGCAAGCCATTCTTGGTTGGTTTTCAGGAAATTCCTTCTCCATTTCTTTGAGAATTAAGCCTAGGTGACGGTGATATCTCTATCATTGCAGCTCTCCAGTTAGGTGATTCGACCAGCTTCTTCAAACCTTGCAGGCTCCAATAGAGATTCATTTCAAAATAACAGAGTGTTAAGCTCGCACTTTCATTTGTGAATTGGGATATGATCTTTCGAGGACCTTGGTGCTACTGGTGGCAGGGTTTGTAATGACCCATATATTTCTTATTAACTTTAAATATGGATTTGAGTGTTAATTATTATTTTTATGAAATTATTATCAAATGAATATTTTAATTTTAATTTAATTAAATGATGAAAATTTTTATGTATATATATATTTTTGTGGGTGTGTATATAATTATTGGTGGCATTTAAAGTCGAGTATTATTTTGTTATAAATAATTTTTAGAGGAAGATTTAATGGTAGGGGTGTAAACGAGCCGAGCCGAGCCAAGCTTTAGCTAGCTCAGGCTTGGTACATTTATAAACGAGCCGAGCTCATTAGGCCACTAAGTGTTCGCGAGCTGTTCAGGAGCTTAAACGAGTCTAAGCGAGCCCTTATTCGAGCTTGTTTACGAGCCGAGCTTTGCATAGTTTGAGGTTGGCTCGTTTATTAAACGAGCTTCAATATACGAACTCGAACAAGCTTTTAACGAGCCGAGATCAAAACTATTCGCGAGTGGCTCTGTTTGTTTACAACCCTACCCCGCGCGAAAATGCTTGGTGTCGCGTATCGTGTATATATATACAAGAGAAGTGAATTTTATGCTTGTAATAGTAATGTTGAAATATGAGTAAACAATACATCTTTGTCTCTATCAGACCTGAGATTATCACTAGATACTAGAAAACTATCTTTTCCATATTTACAATCACCCAATAAAAAATCCCCACTGATCCTACTGCTAATAATATTGTTATCTAACAAGTTATCCAACAATTGCTCACTATCACCATAAAAACTTTCTTGGTACACTGAACCACAACTAATCACATCATATTTACCTTCAATTTCGTCCATAATTATACCACCTTCTTCACTGTAATTACTTCTAACTGGAATCCAATTCTCATCATCCAAATCCCATCTGGGCCCCTCTGCAATCAAGGACAGCCGCTTGATCCTTTCACCTGCTGCTGATGATGATAATGAAGTTTCATCATGATCATGATGAACTGGCTCGTCATCTAGTGAATTCCAAATGCCTTGATCAAGAACACTTGTAGGAGAATATGAACTGCCTGAACCGTTAGATTCTTGAATTTGTCTTCCATGTGAAATGAATTTCTCAAGAAATGGATGCTTTAGAAGCTGATTAGCTGTCCATCTCTGTTTTGGGTCTCTTCTCAAACATTTCTCCAAGAAATCCTTTGCTTGCTCTGATAAACAACAGGGGAACTCCGGCAACTGATCGATAAATCCAATCCTGTAAATCACTGAAACTGGGTCATTAACATTAGACCAAGGTGCACTGCCACTAGCCATTTCTATAATTGTGCACCCTAATGCCCATAAATCACTAGCAAACCCCTGCTCTTCCCCACGCGCCACCTCTGGTGCCATGAACATAGGCGTGCCGCTAATTGTCTCTGCTGTTTCCATCGTGTCAACCACCCTCTTAGCACATCCAAAATCCGCAATTTTAGCACCAGTGTCACCTATCAAAATGTTGCTTCCTTTGATGTCACAATGAACCAAGCCATTGGAGTGTAAATAATTTAGACCCTGAACAATTTGACATGTATAGAATCCAATCATTGATTCTTCTAGACGGCCACCGAGAGCCTGAATTGTATCGGTAAGCGAGCCACCAGACATGTACTCCAAGAAAAGATTGTACATAACCTTCTTGTTTTCTCTAGTAATATCATACCCTCTATAGCTAACTACATGAGGAGAAGCAACAGAAGAAAAAATCTTTTGCTCTCTTTGTAAGGACTCCGATTGAGATAGCTCTGCTGACTTCACGGCGGAGACCTCACCGGATTGGAGAGAGGTGGCGAGGGAGACGGTGGCTGTGGAGCCGCGGCCAATGGTGCGGCCTCTGGTCCAGTAGTTCATTTCTGTTATGTAAGCTGAAGAAAAAAAAAATGAGAGAGATGAAGGATGCGTGTGCTGTGTTTTTTTTATTTTTATTTGGTTGGGTTTAATTTTGAGTTGTAATAAGTCCTTATATACAAGTGGAGGAAATAAGGTGGAATTTTTTTGAAAAGGTTAGTTTTTTTTTAGGTTAGTTGAGCTTCTCTTCTCTAAATCAATATCTATTTGACAATTCCTTTAACGGGAGTGCACAACGTGTTAAAATTCTGGTGGGGTTGACAGCTTTGGCCTCCTAGACAATGGATGACGTGGCTAAGTGGGTAAAAGGACACGTGTCAAAAGTAGGAAGTAGAGGTGTTTTAAAAGGGTATGCAAGAAAAAGTGGCTTGTTTTAGTGATTTGGGTTAGTTTGGTGGCACAAGGGATGGCAAAGAGGAGGAGGGGGTTGGATAAGGGTTAGATTTGGATGGATAATACACCACTTGGATACCTTATTTTGTATGGGAGTGGGATGTGAAAACAATTTAATTTTGTGGTTCTTAGTTGGAGGAGGGAGGTGAATTGGGGTGGGTTGAACCACCAAAAGAGGTTGAATTTTAGTATCCTTTCAAAATTTATGATGCCTACGTGTTTGTTTTTGTCAAATTTTGAAGTCTTTTCTAGTAGTTTTGGGAGGAAAAAGTACAAGTCCATGGATGAGAAACTTATTTGGGTATTTGTCAAAAGGTCAAAATTTATTGAGTAGAAACATTTGGTTATTTTTGCATCTATTAGAAGTATTAGTCAACCATCAATTGGTTTCATATTATTGGTCACCCTTTTGTTTTGATGTGATACCAATCTATGTGGATAATGTGAATTGATCATACATATTACAAGAAAAAGGTAAAAAAAAAAAGATTATAATGTGAATTCACATCGCATTTCTTAGTCATAATGAAATTGTCTTCATACAAAACGTCACAAACTTTTTTTATTTAGAAGCTTACTATTTTTTTTGGATTCTAAATGTTTAGAAGCTTACTTTACTTTTTCTTAAATAGAAAGTAAATTTTTTTATGTCGTTTTTTGGCGGATGGTATGTTGTCTATGACAACAATTACACCTATATTTCATATTGAAAATTTTCGGTTGTGAATAGAACCAATATATATATATATAATACTGAATTTATAAGCTAAACATGAAAATAGTTATAGAAAAATTTTAAAATTAATAAAAAAATCTAATTTACATTTAGTCTGAACACTAAAATTATCATTTAAACGGAAAAAAAAAGTACTAACATTTATTGATTTTTTTTCTTAAAACTTAAGAACATTTCAAAACTCAGATGCACAATGGTTGACATATTCTAATATCCAACCTTTCCATTGTTCTTTATTATTTGTCATCTCTTCCTTTGAAATTCGTTCGAGAACGAATTTTAAGAAGCCTATTAATTAATTAACTAAATTGTTCAAGGATTACACACTGTTAACTAACCATGACTAATATACTTCTGGAAACTAGCAAGAAAAGTCGTTCTTTTTTTTTTTTTTTTTAACATGTAATGCAAGTAAAATGGTAATTTTCAAACCTCACTAACTAGGTACTTTCTCAAAGTTATTCAAACTTTTGTCCAAGGGATTTTCTTTCCCTCAAGCAAAGGAATCATCATGTATTTTGGACACGAGTGCCCAAATACTTGCACAGTAACCTAAATTGATTACTTGTCCATGCTAGTATATATTATCAATTAATGTATATTACTTGCTTGATTAAGAAAAAACCCAACTGGCCATTTAATCATTAGTTACTCAATTTAATTTACTTTTGCCTTTATGCTCCCTGAATTATGCAATTTCATAGTATCTAAAATCATCTACAATCAACCTAGCTAGTGTAATTTTTGGAGATTACTCCTTGTGTTTTTTTTTTAAAAAAAAAAACAAAAGGGTAGATACATTAAGAAACATCAGAACATAATACATCAATAATAAGCGATGGAGGCTGATCAAGCCATTCTACTAGGTCAGACATAGAAACTGAGCCCCTAGCTAACAGGTGAGATACAGTATTCGCAGATCTACGAACAAAACGCAAATTAATAGCGTGAAAACTAGAAAGAAGTTGCTTACAGTCCTCAATAACTAAGCCACAACTTGAGGGACTTTCCAAGCTTCTGATATGGTCAATGACATTCTTTGCATCTGACTCAATGACCATCCTATCCCATCCCTTATCTTTCAACCAACTCAAAGTCTCCCTGATCCCTATGGCTTCAGCTTCCTTAGGAGAAGGAACCCCTCGAAAACTCTGCTGGAATGCTCCTTCATGATTCCGGACTACACAACCTACTCCATGCCTACCCATAGAAGAGAAGACAATAGCATCAATATTTACTTTTAACCAACCCTCATGAGGCGTCGACCATCTCATATTACCTTCAGGTACGTTAGGATGAACAGTGTCAAGATCCCTGCTACGCCGTTGAGCTGACTGCCACTGATCTAGTAATCCACCAGCAGAATTTAAAAGGGATCTCACCATCCGAGCTTTATGATGCCAAACAATACCATTTCGGTGATTCCAGATCTGCTATGCTATCATCGTAACTAGCTCACCCTCCTCTGCAGTGGCACTAGACAACGTTTGGAAAAACCAATTAGTAAATGACCGGACATTAGGCATAATTTGGATAATAGCTACAAACTGCCAATATTGTGAAGCGATCGGGCAGTAAAGAAGGCAATGGGTGACAGTCTCCTACTCCTCTCTGCACACCAGACAGACCGTACTTATGACAACACCTTTCATCCTAAGCAAAGAAGTAATCGGCAAAACATTTCGGCAGGCCCTCCAAATAAAATTCCTAACCTTATGCGGAACTTTAAGTCTCTATATTTTACACCAGTTATATGAGGAAGGCACTTGATATTCCCCAACAATATGGCGATAGCTGCTTTTAACACTGAACAACCCTTTATTATCTTTAGTCCACACAATCTCATCGCTAACTCTCCTTCTACTAAGAGGAATTTGGAAAATGAGTTGTTTATCCCTTGAGTTAAAAATTTTGTTGCACAAATTTGCATTCTAGCCTGTCCTAGCATCACTAAGCAAATCAGAGATAGTAAGATTTTTCATACCCACAGGACATAATGAGGTAATTCTTGGCTGATCTTTACTAGGCAACCATACATCATTCCAAACTGATATATTTGCCTCATTCCCAACTCAAAATATGTTGCCCGAAACTAAGAAATCTCAGGTTGACCAAAGGCTTTGCCAGATAAAGCTAGGACTGGACCCCAAAGAAGAGTTGAAAAAATCCAAATTAGAAAAGTAACAAGCTTTCAGTAGGCGAGAAACTAAACTCATTGCACACTGAACCAGCCTCCAAGCCTGTTTGCTTAACATTGCGAGATTGAAGTCTCGGAGTCGTTTGAATCCTAAACCACCCAAACTCTTCGGAATGCAGAGATGTTCCTAACATATCCATTTGATCCCATTTCCACCCGAGCTACTATCCTTCCTCCAAAACTCATTCATCATACGTTCAAACTCAGAACATAGCCCTTTAGGAAGTAAAAAGACATTCATCGCATAATTAGGGATATCTTGAATGACTATTCGAAGGAGGATCTCTTTCCAGCCCAACTAAGAACTTTATTATTCTAACTCTGAAGGTGCTGCCAAACTTTTTCTTTAATAAATCCCAGGACCTGCCTTTTACTTTTCCCTATGAGACATAGAAGTCTGAGATATTTGCCTTAGTCTTTAGTAGAATTAACTCGAAGTAGGTGATAAATATTGTTACGTACCGATTCCATAATATTAGGGCTGAACATCATGTTTAACTTCTGAAAATTAACACATTGACCTGATGCTAGTTTATATGATTGGAGCAATTCCTTCACTATCAACCCTTCTTCGTTATTAGCTCTGAAGAAAAGGTAACAATCATCAGCAAAGAATAAGTGTGTAATTGAAGGGCCACCTCTACTTATCTGACAACCATAGATTTTAGACTGAGGCTCTCATTTATGAATTATAGAGCTCAAACCTTCCGCACATATGATGAAGAGAAAAGGGCTAAGTGGGTCACCTTGGCGTATGCCATGCGTAGGGATGATATGACCTATAGTACTTATATCATGAATAATAGAATACTGAACAATACAAATATAACACATAACCATATTTACCCAACCTGAACAGAAACCCATCCGAAGAATCATTTGCTCAAGAAACGACCACTCAATACGATTATATGCCTTACTCATGTTGAGCTTCAAAGCTGCCATACCATGCTTGCCTTGCCTTTTCCACTTTATGTAATGGGTCATCTCAAAAGTAATAATAATATTATCAGTGATCAATATGTGAGAGATAAATGCACATTATGTATCCGAGATTAACTCTGGTAGAACCGTTCTCATTTTGTTGGTAAAAACTTTAGCTAGGACTTTATAGATCACGTTACATAAAGAGATGGGGTGTAGATCAGTTACAAAAATTAAGGATTTCTTCTTTGGGATAAGAGTAATGTACGTTGCATTTTCACTCTCTGGGATATAGCATGTCGAGAAATAATCCGAGTAAAATTTGAACACGTCATTCCCAACTACAAACCAAAACTTCTGAAAGAATGCATGATTCATGCCGTCAGCCCCAGAGACTTATCAGGATGCATACTGAATACCACTTCTCTAACTTCCTCTAAGGTAATGGGATCCATCAAATGAGCATTTTGAATATCTGTGACCCGAGCCTGCACATTATCTAACACATCATCAAAATTAACATTCCCAGATGAGAAGAGCTGAGTAAAATAGTTTGCTAGTGCCATGTCCAAATCACCTCCACTGTAATGCCACTGCCCATCCTCACTTCGTAATCTATCGAGTCTATTATGCCAAATTCTAGAAGTAGTATAAGAATGGAAGAAATATGAATTTGAGTCCCCTTCAGTAAGCTAATATTATTTTGCCCTCTGCTTCCACCAAATCTCTTATTAATGGAGTGCGCAGGATTCATGCCGTCGGCCCCGGAGACTTATCAGGATGCATACTGAATACCACTTCTCTAACTTCCTCTAAGGTAATGGGATCCATCAAATAAGCATTTTGAATATCTGTGACCTGAGCCTGCACATTATCTAACATATCATCAAAATTAATATTCCCAGATGAGAAGAGCTGAGTAAAATAGTTTGCTAGTACTATGTCCAAATCACCTCCACTGTAATGCCACTGCCCATCCTCACTTTATAATCTATCGAGTATATTATTCCAATTTCTAGAAGTAGCATAAGAATGGAAGAAACATGAATTTGAGTCCCCTTCAGCGAGCTAATATTATTTTGCCCTCTGCTTCCACCAAATCTATTGTTAATGGAGTGCATCAAAATAAGCTTGTTGCACCTGATTGAATTCAGAGACACCATAAATATCTCACCTAGACCTCTGACCTCTGACCTCTGAGATGACTGAATTTTTTATGAAGTTCTTTTGCAAAATCCCCACCCTACTTACACAAAGCTACTGCACATGCTGAAATTTTATGTTAAATAGAACTCCCTAGATCATCAGTCCATTTTTTCGCTACCAGATCATAGCATTCCTGATGCTGGAGCTAAGCATTTTCAAATCTAAACTAATGAGAGCGAGGAATAAACTGGACAGAGCTACGATGCAACCATATTAGAAGGTGATCCGAAGATGTGAACTCGATAGCATTAACCTTGGCCTGAGGGAATAATCGGATCCAATTATCAGAGGCAAGAGCACGATCTAATCTCTCATCTACCCACAATTCTGTGCCCCGAGACCTCTCCCATGTGAACTCTTAGCCATCCATACCCAAATCTAGAAGTCCACTATCTTCCACCACCGACCTGAATCCATTGATAAGCCATTGAGGATGAGGCACGCGACCCCATTTTTTAGAAGGGTCTAAGATATCGTTGAAGTCACCTATGATTACCCATGGCATAGTCGACTTGGTAGCAAGCTCTCTTAGCAGCGCCCATGAAGTTTGCCTATTTCTACGATCTGGATGACTATAGTAACCTGTGAACCTCCACTCCCATAAAGCTGTTTTAGTTACTTTGACATCTATATAATTATTCGAGTGGCCCAAAATAGAAATTGCAACCTCTTCCTTTTATAAAAGGGCTAAACCACCAATATGGCCCAAATTATCAACCATAAAGATACTTTCAAAGACCAAACACCTTTGCACATTGATCATTTTATTTTTAGAAGCTAAAGTTTCAGAAAGAAAAATCAAAGTAGGAGATTTCAGGCGGACAATATCTTTCAATACTTAAAATGCACGTGGGTTGCCCAGCCCACGGTAATTCCATGCTAAAGTACTCATGGCTGCTGGCGGGCCTAGTAACCAGGACTCACCGATAAGTCATTTTATGGAATTAAAGAATCCCTGAGAGCTAGGCCGAGCCCATCATTGCTCACATTTTGAGAAATACTTAATTCTCGTCTCGCACGTTTCACAGAGCCAATAATTATGCCATGATCATCGCTTACCATATCATCACTCTCCTTACCATATTCGTCCTCAATTCCGTCAACCACTTCCTTTCCTGGATGAATCGCCACCCCCACTAAAACCGGTCCCAGAATCAACTCCCTTCCCATCGCACAACTCCTTTGATCTAGGCGTGAAATTCACCTTTTCTAAATCCATTACCATGGCAGTTGCTTGTTCAACTCGTGACTCACTGAGTTGAGCTGGTGAGTCTTCCCTCAACCACCGTAGCCCAATGTTAGCTCCGGCTCTGGCGTTGCCTGCAATCATCCATGTACCAAAATTTCATTCAACAACATTTGATGAATTAAATAGTTTTTTGCATGTTGAATCATTATGTCCCAGCCTACCATAAATGAAGCAGAAGTGTCTAATTCTTTCATATTTGAATTCTACCCATAACCAATCTCCACCTTTATGTTTCAATTTCATATTTTGTTTCAAGGCTCTGCTTGAGTCTATCGAGACCCGAACTCGCATATAGTTCCTCCATGTGCCCATGAAGTTGTTTGGATCAGACTTGATATAGACTCCCATGTGTTTGCAATGGCTTGAGCAACACGTTCCGACATAAAACTAAACGGAAGATTGAAAACTTGAATCCAGACATCCACCATATTTAAAGAAACTTCCAGGGGATGTTCATTAGCTTCTAGGCGACGGGTGATAAGTAAATTTTGTTCAAACGTCCATGGTCCTCCTTCGAACACCCGATTAATGTCAATTTCATGGAAAAATTGGAACAGATATTGATTTGAACCCAGTTCTTTTATCGTTACACCTCGAACCAGCCTCCATAATGCAGCTAACATATTCTTCATAGAGCCAAAATGTACATTCTTCTCAGTTATAAATTTACCAACCAGGCACCATTTGAAATCTACTACAGTTGCAACAATGACTTCATTCTCGATCACTATTCCTTCCTCCTTCGTTTCCTCTTTGATAGTTAACCCAACATAGTCTGTATCTAGATCACTCAATCGTTCAGGGTCATTGTTTAAAGCCATTTCCGAAATAGTTTTGGCTATAAGTAATAATCTCTAAGAAATTTTAAAGAAAAGGAATTTGGTGAAGACAAAGAATCACTTTAGTTAGACTGGAAATAACAGAAGATAAAAGCAAAAAAAATAAAAACTTGTCACAGAGACAAGACATACTACCTTGTCACAGAGACAAGACAAATTTTCAATTATTTTTACTCCTTGTGTTATTGATGATCCTAATTATGCTCATAAAAGTAATATAAAAATGTAATCCCTTTTTTCTAATTAATGAAATCCCTAATTTAATTATAATGGTAGTCTGTTTTTAATCAAATTAATTAGGAAAGTAGACTTATATATAGTTGTATGAAAACTAACATGCACTCATGTAGTGCTATCCAATTTCATGTGAATGATTAGATTTTAAATTTTTCAATCAGTTATTATAATATATATATATATATATATAATTCAAAAATATTATTTTGTAATTTTTGAAGTTTTAACTTCAAAATTTAATTTTGAATATATTAAATCAATATAGAATATTTTTAAAATTGTCTGAAAAAAATTAAATTTGGTTGAGACACAATTAACCTGTGAATTCCTTTACGTGAACCAAAAAAAAAAAAAATCAAGTTTAAAATGCCTTAGAAATAATAACTTCTAACCTTATTTTATTACTGGAATGCTAGCACTACTATAATGCAATAATTTAGCGACGGCCAGTTTTCCGTTGCTAATTCCCGACGGATTAGAATTAGCGACGGATAGTGATTACCGACGGATGTAAATCCGTCGCTAAAATTAGTGACGGATGTAAATCCGTCGCTAAAATTAGCGACGGATTCACCATCCGTCGCTAATTAGCGACGGATGCTGAATCCGTCGCTAATTTGTAAACATTATTAAAAAAAAAGTATTAATTTTTGGTATTATATGAATAATTCTATTAATTTTATTAATCACCATAGTA